>PVHX01001981.1:0-183156 GCA_004024805.1 Geosciurus inauris | reverse complement strand
TATTAATTCTTCTTTGAAAGTCTTGTAGAACTCAGCTGAGAATCCATCTGGACCTGGGCTTTTCTTGGTTGGAAGGCTCTTGATGGCCTCGTCTATTTCCTTGCTTGAAATTGATCTGTTTAAGTTGTGTATGTCCTCTTGGTTTAATTTGGGTAGGTCATATGCCTCTAGAAATTTGTCGGTGTCTTCAGGGTTTTCTGTTGTACTGGAGTATACATTTTCAAAGTAGTTTCTCATTATCCTCTGCATCTCAGTAGTGTCTGTCGTGATATTTCCTTTTTCATCTCGAATTTTAGTAATTTGGGTTTTCTCCTTCCTCCTTTTTGTTAGGGTGGCTAAGGGTTTGTCAATTTTGTTTATTTTTTCAAAGAACCAGCTTTTTGTTTTGTCAATTTTTTGAATTGTTTCTTTTGTTTCAATTTCATTGATTTCAGCCCTAATTTTGATTATTTCCTGTCTTCTACTTCTTTGGGTGTTAATTTGCTCTTCCTTTTCTAGGGCTTTGAGTCGAAGAGTCAGTTCATTTATTTGTTGACTTTTACTTTGTCTAATGAATGAGTTTAGTGCTATGAACTTTCCTCTTAGCACTGCCTTCATGGCATCCCAAAGATTTTGATATGTTGTGTCGGAGTTTTCATTTGCCCTCTTAAGAATTTTTTTATCTCTTCCTTGATGTCTTCTGTTATACATGCATCATTCAATAGCATATTATTTAGTTTCCATGTGATGGAGTAGTTTCTGTTTTTTAATCTGTCATTGATTTGTAATTTTATTCCATTGTGGTCAGATAGGATGCAGGGTAGAATCTCTACTTTTTTGTATTTGCCAAGACTGGCTTTGTGACATAACATATGATCTATTTTGGAAAAGGATCCATGTGCAGCTGAGAAAAAAGTGTATTCATTCATTGATGGATGGAACACTCTATATATGTCTGTTAAGTCTAAATTATTGATAGTTTCATTGAGATCTATGGTTTCTTTATTAAGATTTTGTTTGGAAGATCTATCCAATGGTGAGAGAGCTGTGTTAAAGTCTCCAAGTATTATTGTGTTGTGGTCTGTCTGATTCTTGTATTTGAGAAGGATTTGTTTGATATATGTAGAAGCTCCATTATTTGGGGCATAGATATTTATGATTGTTATGTCTTGTTGATGTATGAAATGACCTTCTTTATCTCTTTTCACCATCTTTGGTTTAAAGTCCACTTTATTTGATATGAGGATGGAAACTCCTGCTTGTTTGAAGGATTCATGTGAGTGATATGTTTTTTCCCAGCCTTTCACTTTCAGTCTGTGGATGTCTTTTCCTGTGAGATGAGTCTCTTGAAGACAGCATATTGTTGGGTCTTTTTTTTTAATCCAGTCTGTCAGTCTATGTCTTTTAATTGGTGCATTTAGGCCATTTACATTCAGGGTTATTATTGAGATATGATTTGTAATTCCAGTCATTTTGGTTTGTTTTTGTTTTTTCCCTTGAGTTGTTTTCTCTTTTGAATGTTCTTTCCTCTAGTGTAGTTCCTCTCTTTGTAAATTTTCATTGTTGGTTATCATTTCCTCCTCATGGAATATTTTGCCAAGAATGCTGTGTAGTGCAGGCTTTCTCGCTGTAAATTCTTTTAACTTTTGTTTATCATGGAAGGTTTTTATTTTGTCATCAAATCTGAAGCTCGGTTTTGCTGGATATAGGATTCTTAGTTGGCATCCATTGTCTTTCAGGGCTTGGAATATGTTATTCCATGATCTCCTGGCTTTTAGTGTCTGGGTTGAAAATCTGCCGAGATACAAATTGGTCTCCCCTTATAAATAATCAGGTTCCTCTCTCGCGCGGCCTTTAAAATTCTATCCTTATTCTGTATGTAGGGCATTTTCATTATAATGTGCCTTGGTATAGATCTGTTGAAATTTTGTACGTTTGGTGCCCTGTAAGCCTCTTGTATTTGATTTTCCATTTCATTTTTCATACTTGGGAAATTTTCTGATATTATTTCATTGAAGAGATTGTGCATTCCTTTGGTTTGAAATTCTGCACTTTCTTCTATCCCAATAAATCTTAGATGTGGTCTTTTGATACTGTCCTATATTTCTTGTATGTTCTGTTCATGATTTTTTATCATCTTCACTGTACGTTCAAATTTATTTTCAAGATTGTATATCTTGTCCTCATTATCTGAGGTTCTGTCTTCCAGGTGATCTAGTCTGCTGGTGATGCTTTCTATTGAGTTTTTTATTTGGTTAATTGTTTCCTTCATTTCAAGAATTTCTGATTGTTTTTTTTTCACGATCTCTAGCTCTGTCTTAAAGTAATCTTTTGCTACTTGTAATTGCTCTCTTATCTCTTTGTTAGAATGATCGATGGTTGCCTTTATTTGCTCTCCTATTTCTTTGTTGGATTGATCAATTTTTGCCTGTAATTGTTCACTTACGTCATTCTTTAGTTCGCTGATCATTTTAATTATGTACATTCTGAATTCTTTCTCGGACATTTCATCAACTGTGCTGTCAATCGATTCTGTTACAGTGATATCCAGGTTTATTTGGGGCACTTTCTTCCCTTGTTTTTTCATGTTGATTGTGTATCTTCCTTTCTTGAAATACCAATCTGAGATATTGCGGCTTCTATCCTATAATCTTATATTGACACTCCAGATTACCTGTGTCTCACCTTGGAGCTACTTTTGTTCTCCCAATGTCCCCAGATGGGCACTACTGTCACTAAAGTTGGTGGCGGAGGTAGTGGATGTACCTCTAGAGGGCAGTGGGAGTGGCCTTGGCTGGGCTCCTGAGGCGGCCCTTGAGGGCTGTTTTGCCCCTCTCTTGCACTCCTGCTGGTGAGCAGGAACTCTGGAGTGGAACTTGAGGCGGGCTCAGGTCTCACATAGGCAGGGTCACAAGCAGGAGAGTCTGTGTGCGACCCTTACCAGTGAGTGTGAGCTCCCCTGGGGCTGGAGGCTAGCAGGCTCTGGTCTGCCTTCAGCTGGGCACCCCTGGCATTCCCTAAGGGTGGTTTTGGGCCTTCTGACTCGCCTGACCACAGGAACTCTGGAGCGGAACTGTGGCGGGCCCAGAGCACACTTGGGTGGGGCCTCTTCACTCTGGGATCTCTGCAGGCCACTCTTACCCTGGATGTGCCTTCCTCTGTGGCTGGTAGCAATCAGACTCTGGTCAACCCTTAGTTGGACACCCGTGGAGTTTCCTGAGGGTGGATCTGGCCCTTCTGTAGCTCCTGCCAGACCCCAGGAACTCTGGAGCGGAACTGGGGCGGACCCAGGCTGCCCTTGGGCGGGGCAGCCTCACGCTAGGGTCTCTGTGGGTACTGTTACCCTGAATTTGGGCTCCTCAGTGGCTAGAGGTCCCTGGTTTCCTGTTGGCTGGACACCCGTGGAGGTTCCTGAGGGCGGATCTGGGCCCTCTGCTGCTCTTGCCGGTCCACAGGAACTCTGGAGCGGAACTGAGGGGGGCCCAGGCTACCCTTGGGCAGGGCTGCCGCCGCTGGTGTCTCTGGAGCGACTCTTGCCCTGAATTTGGGCTCCCCAGTGGCTAGCAGCTGGGGCCATGTGACCACAGGGGCAACTGCTAGGGGCCCTGCGTGGTTGGGTGGGCACTGGAGCCAGGTACCCTGTGTAGAAGCAGTCCCCACCTGGGACGAGCCCTGGGCTGGGGCTCCAAGCCGCCCGCAGCTGAGCTCCGCAGCCCCTTGCTGTTGAAGTCACGCTGCTTGTGGCAATCGCTGCTGCCTGGTGGCCCTGCGTACACGTGCAAGTGAAATTCCTGCAGGGACAGCTGTAGGATGATGTCCAGAAGCTGGCTGGGAGATGGTATTTCCACAACTTCAATCTCCAGTTCTGGAGAGACTGCGGCATCCGTCTAGGCCACCATCTTGGAACCCCCTTGAATCACTTTTTAAGAAGCCATTCAAGTGGGACTCAATGGCACATGCCTGGAATCCCAATGGTGGCTCTGGAGGCTTAAGCAGGGAGATCGCAAGTTCAAGGCCAGCCTCAGTAATTTAGCAAGGCCCTGAACAACTTAGGGAGAACCTGCCTCAAAATAAAACATTGAAAAATAAAAGTTTGGGGGATGTGGTTCAGTGCTCCCTGGGTTCAATCCCCAGTACCCCCCCAAAAAAAACCAGTCATTCAGCTTTTTTTTTTTTTTTCATTTTACTCCTAAGGAGAACTAATTTTTAAAAATAAAATAATGTTCATTCTTTTTATACAGCCTATCATTGCTTTCATGCCTTAAAAATTAAGAAAAATTATCTACCTCTGTGTGCTACAAGATGGTCTTCAACTTCTGTTGTACCTCGAATTACTACCCACTATACTATTTATCCCCGGGATAAGGACAAGCGATGGGAAGGTAAGTAATAATTTGTGTAAAGTTGTGAAGGGGAAAACCATTTTGTGGAGGGGAATATTTTATTTTTCATGATAATTTAAAATCATCTAATAATTTATGGCTTCACCAAATGTTACATATTACTACATAGATAAGTAAATATTTAATAAATTCATGATAATGAATCTAAAAGTCAAAAGTTGCTTTATGGAAGCTAACATAAGATATGCACTGATGGGCTGGGGATACAGAGCCCATCAGTGTAGAGTGGTTGCCTCGCATGCACAATGCCCTGGATTCAATCCCCAACACCATAAAAAATAGAAAAGAAAAGAAAAAAATATATATGCACTGAAACAAAAGCTAGGAGAGCATCAAACTTATACAATAATATACCTACTATAATCTTTATGCAAAGCACAGAGGGAATTTCTATAAATAACACTAAAGCACAGCAGGTGATTTATATACCAGCATGTAATTTCTTGTGATTATTACGTCATATTAATTCCAGAATTTTTATGTACTTTTAACTTTTTCCCCCCAGGAGTGAACATGGAAAGATTTGCAGAAGAAGCAGATGTGGTAATAGTTGGTGCTGGCCCTGCAGGGCTGTCTGCAGCTATTCGTCTAAAGCAATTGGCTGCTGAACATGAAAAGGACATCCGTGTGTGTCTAGTGGAGAAAGCTGCCCAGATAGGCGCTCATACCCTTTCAGGGGCTTGCCTTGACCCATGTGCTTTTGAAGAACTCTTCCCAGACTGGAAGGAGAGGGGGGTATGAAAAATTCCTTCTTTTACAGAGTGTAATCTTTACTGTATCTCTTTTTTCAAATCACTGGAATAAAAGAAATGCTTTTCATGTAATTCTTTTCAGGGATAATTATATACATATGTATATATGTTTAAATTTGAAAAGAGCAAACATGTTGGCTCTTATCAGAGTTATAATATATTGACTCACTGGGCACTGTGGCATACTCCTGTAATCCCAGTGGTTCAGGAGGCTGAAGCAGGAGAATCACAAGTTCAAAGTGAGCCTCAGCAAAAGCAAGGCACTAAGCAACTCTGAGATCCTGTCTCTAAATAAAATAGAAAATAGGGCTGGAGATGTGGCTCAGTGGTTGGGCGCCCCTGAGTTCAGTCCTCAATACACACAAAAAAAGAAAAAAAACACATATTCATATTTTTATATAATGCCTTCTACATATTATGTTTATGTACTGGACTTATAGGAAGGCATGATTTTGGAAAGACCCATGAGTATTTGTGCTTTTATTTTGAGGATTTTTTTAAACTTGTTTCTGTAGGTGTTTGTATTATTGTTCTTACAGTGCTATATCTAAAGCCAAAGAGGATAATCTAATTTTCTAAAGAAATAAGTTGCTGTGTCCTCCTATGACCTCACCAAAAAAGCTACAGGTGTGATATGCAGAGGACCAAGAGCTAGTTTTACTGCTCTCAAATAAAATTTCTAGGAACTTTGTTAAACTCTTACAGTCTCAGTTTTTTTATGCCTATCCTGCTCCAAGGTTAGAATAATCAGTGTCTTTTTTTTGGCGGGGGGTGGGGGGACTAGGGATTTAACTCAGGGGTACTCAACCACTGAGCCACATCCCCAGACCTATTTTGTGTTTTATTTAGAGACAGGGTCTCACTGAGTTGCTTAGTGCCTCGCCATTGCTGAGGCTGGCTTTGAACTCGCAATTCTCCTGTCTCAGCCTCCCAAAGTGCTAGGTTTATAGGCGTGCGCCACCACACCTGGCTTGAATATTCAATGTCTTTGAATACTCTGGCTGAAGGACAAAAAAGTTCATAAATATTGGACTTGGGATGTAAGTTAGTGGTAGAGCACTTAACTAGCATGTGTGAGGCCCTGGGTTTGATCCCCAGCAACACAAAAACAAAAAAAATAAAAATGTATAAATATCTGCATTCTTTCTATATGGAGTAAATTTCATTTTGCTCTCCTTTCCAAAGATCATGTTCTTGAAAATAAAAGTACTTTAATTGTGCTCAATTAAATATCTTGTCAATACTATAGCAGAAATATCATCAAATTATTATTGGCATGATATCAATTCTGATAGAAAACATTTTTTGTGCCAGAGTCCTTTATTGCTTTGGCATACACTTATACACACGTACATACCCACACACAAGCATACACATATTTGGCAGATGCAATTCATTGTATGTATGTTAATTGCCTTTACCCAAAAGAAAAATAAAACTTTTCCAATTTTTTTTTCAAAAAGTAGGAAATTTCAACTTAGAGTCAAGCATCTAGGCCAAACTCCTATAGGGACAGGGAGACATGATGTTCACATTGCAAAGATGTTTACCAGGCCCCTAATAAAGGGGTTTCTGGGATGCAAAACTGGAAAGAGGCTTATTTGACTTTTAAAAAGATGCCTATCCAGGGCTGGGATTGTAGCTCAGTGGTAGAGCACTTGCCTAGCTTGTATGAGGCACTGGGTTTGATTCTCAGTGTCACATATAAATAAATGAATAAAGTAAAGGTCCACCAACACCTAAAAAAAAAATATATATATATATATAAAGAAAAACCTGCACCTTAGCCGGGCATGGTGAGGCTCAAGCCTGTAATCCCAGCACTTAGGGAGGCTGAGACAGGAGAATCGAGAGTTCAAAGCCAACCTCAGCAATGGCGAGGCGCTAAGCAACTCAGTGAGACCCTGTCTCTACATAAAACACAAAATAGGGCTGGGGATGTGGCTCAGTGGTCGAGTGCCCCTGAGTTCAATCCCCAGTACCAAAAAAAAAGGATGCCTACCCACTCAAAAAGGCAGAAAAAGGATTTGTAGTTACAAGATTTTCAAAGAAAAACCTGAAAGGAAGGTGAGGGAGGGAGTTGCCTTTCCCTATTGTGTCAACTAAATTCAAAAGGCAGTTGGCTTTTTGGGGTTTTGTGGGGTTTTGTTTTATTTCATGTTTTTGCCCTTACAAATTTTTTTTAAATATTTTTTTAATTGTAGATGGACACAATACCTTTATTTTATTTAGGCTTTTCCTTTTCTTTCTTTCATTTGTTTCTAGGCTCCACTTAACACTCCTGTAACAGAAGACAGATTTGGGATTTTAACAGAGAAATACAGAATTCCTGTGCCAATTCTTCCAGGTAGGGAATAGTTCTAGAATGGAGAAATTCCACAACTGAAAAGAAGTACATTTCATATGGATATGTACTTTTGCAGATGACAAAACTGATATCCAGAGATTTGAAATATTTAGCCAAAGATATACAACTAATTGGTGGGAAAGCAGGACTAGAACCCAGTTCTTTTGACTTGCAGTCTGGAAGAATTGTGATAGCCTTGGAAACCAACTGGGAATTTTTAATTTAATGTTTTTAATTTAGTAAATTAAAACTAAATCAAAATTATAAAAAACGTTGAAATTATGACCATCAAGATAATGTGTACATATATGCAGAAATACATGTTGAGTAGAATTTTAAGTATATTTTTCCGAGATTAAAAAAGACAGATTTACAAAGTAAGCATGTATTTGTAGGTCTTCCAATGAACAATCATGGCAATTACATTGTTCGCTTGGGACATTTAGTGAGTTGGATGGGAGAACAAGCAGAGGCCCTTGGTGTTGAAGTGTATCCAGGGTATGCTGCTGCTGAGGTTTGTATAGTTTTGTTTTGTTTTTAATATTTGTAGAAAGCAATTTTTTCTTCTGAAAATAAATCAAGAATTTTACAGAGGTGAAGAAATATTTTTGAAATGACATAGGATTTAACAGTTACAAGATTGTAGAACCTTAAAAAGATCAAATCCACGAAAGTACTTGAATACTTTGTATTGTACCTTCATCAGGTGATTTTCCAACTTCTGATTGAACACCATAAGGAATGAAAATACTCTTTGGTGTGTAGACTAGCATCTCCCTACTATACAATAGAAAATACTGTTTTATGCTATATAGAACAATTACATATACCCTCTTCCAAGGACAACTTTCCAATTATAATTATGCCTTGCTCTCTCCTTCCTCACCATTACTTTGGAGTTTTTTCTTTCCAGCCTAAATATTCTTTTCAATCATCATATTATGTAATTTGAGTTCCTTCAGTATTCTTGTTGATTTCTTCAGAACATGTTTCTTTTTATCCCCTTTATAAATGAATCAACTACTTCACCCAGAATGAATTACTTCAAGCCTAATGCATCAAACTCTTGATCCTCATTATGTGTTATTGGGGAAATTATTAAAATATCCTGCCAACCCAGAAGACTCCTCTCCACAAATTGTTTTTTAAAAAAAAGAAAAAGAAAAGAAAAGAAATAGCTTTATTATTGAATGAACATTAAACCAAAACTGCAAAGAATGTCAAGGAAGAAATCTCCCCCTTCTAAAGAACCAGATAGATACAAGCTGTTACAAAATACATAATAATTATCATTATTGAAAGGAAAAATAAAAATTGTATTTTTTTGATGAGCAGCACATTATAGCTTGGAGTCGCACAACTAGCACAAACTCCCACAGAGACAGGTAGACAGGATGGCGGCCTCCTTAATGTTCACATTTCAGAGTGATGACTCCAAAGCCCCAGGAGAGACATCCCTGGGATGCAAAACTATCATTGTGTTCATTTAGATATTTTTAAAAAGACTTCCATCTATCTGAGACAGATTAAGTATTTGCAGTTACAACTTGGCTAGAGGAAATGCTGAATGAAAAGTGAGGCATGGGGCAGTTCTCTTTGGTACTGAGAAAAATTCAAATTTTAAAAATTTGTTTTTACCATTATAGTATGTACGCCAAATAAAACAGATCCCTGTATTATACCTGTTGTTACAAATTTGTTTTCCCAGCTGATACATATGCATTTGGTTTTTTGGACCCCAGTGTGGGATTTTGCATTTCTCCTTATTAGACATTCTTGATTGGGATCAGTGTCAAAATCACAGGTAGGTGATTTGTAGAACCTGTGATTTTTTGTTTATATGCACACACTGAAAATGTCTTTTCTTTCTCCTCTTTTCCTTGGTTCTTTGTTTCCCCTCATGCCTCTTTTCCTCAGTTCTTTAATAATTGTTACCAATAGAAGATTGATCTGTTTCCCAGTTTTATTTATTTTGGTACCCTGAGCTAGACTTCAGTTCATTTTTTCCCCCATATCCATCCTATTAACCCTTGTTTTGCCTTTCCACTCTCTTGCTTCTTTATAATCTGTCATTTGTTTCCTTTCTAAATGAAAATGCTCTTTGGAGAGAAAAATACAAAATGTATAATGAAACCACATAAGGGTTATAGAGTAATACAGTTTCTCATTTGCAGAATTACACTTTTGATCTATCTTCCTCTTTACTTCTTGATCCAAAAATAAACTATAATCACCACTGGGAAGTTTTCATCCTCCTCCTCTTTTGCTTTTTGTATTTTGGGATCTGAATTCATTCAGATTAGGCTTTCTTGATACTTTCTTTCTCTACCCATGTTATTAGCCTCTCATTTCAGATTCTTTACATATGATTTGGTACCTGAAGAGAGCCTCTTTTTTAATATTGTTTCTTTTACTAACCGTTTTGCCTCCTCCTTTTAGTCCTCATCAGGGTTGTGGCATTGCTTTTTATTTCCATCTGTTTGAGTCATGTCCTCTTGTACTCCAGAAAACAGTATCTTAAAAGGTACTTGACCACTGAGCCATATCCCCAGCCCTATTTTGTTTTATGTAGAGACGGTCTCACTGAGTTGCTTAGCGCCTCACTTTTGCTGAGGCTGGCTTTGAACTTGCAATTCTCCTGTTTCAGCCTCCCAAAGTGCTGGGATTACAGGCGTGTGCCACTGCGCCCAGCCAAAAAGCATGTCCTTTTTGCCTGAATATTTCAAAGCCTGTATTTCTATAATCTAGAAAACACATTCACATTCTAAGAAATCCAAGGCTGTTTACTCTTGCTTTTCAAGGTTGGTATGAATCCTGAAGTGATAACAAATTTGATTTTGTCATTTTAGGTCCTTTATCATGAGGATGGTAGTGTAAAAGGCATTGCCACTAATGATGTGGGAATACAAAAGGATGGCGCACCAAAGGTAATAGTAATGTGGCTACCAAATTGACAAAAAAGAGAACCAACTGCAACTTGGTAATTTAGGTCTTGCTCCAAACTACACATTAATTATGTGGCTTTCAGAATATAATTATTAATATGGAATCTTTTGGGGAGGGTACTGAGGATTGAATTCAGGGGCACTCAACCACTGAGCCACATCCCCAGCCCTATTTTGTTTTTTATTTAGAGACAGTCTCACTGAGATACTTGGTGTCTCGCCATTGCTGAGGCTGGCTTTGAACTCTCAATCCTCCTGTATCAGCTTCCCGAACCGCTGAGATTATAGGTGTGCACCACCGCACCTGACTAATATGGAATCTTTTGTTAAAAAATATAGAAGCAACTTTGAGCTCAACATGATTTATGCAAGTAGATGTAACATTTAAGAATTTTTTAAAAGATGAAACAATTCATGCAGATATATAACGAATACATTTCAAAGATTTTATTTTATTCAGTTGATGAGTTAATAAGATATTACAACCAGTTCAGTGAAAATTCAAAACACATACAAGGGTATGTAGATCCTCAGTCACCTGCATTGCCACTTCCACAATTTTCACTCCTATGGATAAGAATCTTTTACATTATTATCAGTAGGTGAACACTGATAGACTCTGACCTGATTTTTAACCATCTAGTCCTATGGTAGATATAAAACTGGTTGCCTTCCTCTTGTTCAAAATGTATGCCTGAATAATTTTCAGATGTTCACATTTTTTGGTTTTGAATCTGAGGAAGAAAAACCATTAGTTTATAGAGTTCTCACCTATAAGGTTCATTGTAAAAGACAAGGAAAAAGTACCTTACTTTCCAATAATTAGAGCAAAATACAAATTCACATTCTAATTAACTATGTATGTGTGCTGTATTATCTGATCCCAATTAGATTATAAGCTTCATGAGGACAGAGATACGAAATGATCCAGTGCCTGGCACAGTGCTAATACATATTAGGTCCTCAGTAAATGTTTATTTATGCATAGTTTATACTTCTACCACTCTTAAACAAAATTAGGAATCTTATCTAGTTTGCTCCAGTAGATCTTCCTGCTCTCATTACTTATTGCGTAGAAAGCAAATGGCAAAGCTTGTAAGTTATACCTATTTCAGGGCTCCTTCTATACAGCAATTTAAGTGGCTACATCAGAATCATCTGAGATCTTGGGGTTCGAAAGTCATACAGAAGAGATAAAGAAGCTGGGATTTGGGGGTTGGTTGGTTGGTTTGGTATTGAGGATTGAACCCAGAGATGCATTATACTGAGCTATATATCCCCAGCCTATTTTTGCTGAGGCTGGTTTTAAATTTGAGATCCTCCTGCCTCAGGCTCCCGAGTCACGGATTACAGGTAGGCACCACCATTCCCAGTGAAGAAGCTGATTCTTAAAACATGCTCTCAAGAATTCTGATCCATTGCCAGGTGAACAAACAACTGTTAACTTGTAGTAACAAAAGAATATTGGTTATTTTTCCTACATGACAATTTATTATAAAACGTATGCTTATAAAAATGTATTAATTTGGGGCTGGGGTTATGGCACAGTGGTAGTGTGCTTACCTAGCACGCGGGAGGCACTGGGTTCGATCCTCAGCACCACATAAAAATAAAATAAAGATATTGTGTAAAAAAAAAAAGTGTGACATGCATTTAAAAAAAAAGTATTAATTTATAAATAACAACTCATTAATGTCACAACAAAATTCACAAATTCTACCATTGTGATACTTAATTTTTTGTGTTCTCATATTTGTTCAAAATTTTTTGTGTTCTGTGCTTTATAAAAATATATTTTGCATATTGTATTCATATAGATATAAAAGCATAGAAGCAGAGTTTGGTAGCACACATTGTGGGAGGCCAGGGGAGGAGGATCACTTGAGCCCCTGAGTTGGAGATCAGCCTGGGCAACATAACAAGACCCCATCTCTTAAAAAAAAAAAAAACAAATAAACTTAAAAGGACATAGAAACATGTAATGGATTCTTAGTGTTTGGGACCCAAAACCTAAGGTTTTTTTAAGTTTGAAGTGGAAGAAATCAAGGATTCCTCTGCTGCTTCTGTTGTACTATTTAACCCTCTGTAGTAAGGTTTTCCTCCCTGACATTTCATTGAAACAGCTTGTTAGAATCAAATACCTCGGCATGCCAATTCACTAGTCAGTCTATCTTTTCTTACTTCACCTCCTAGTTTATACATGTATGCATTTAGTAAGAGGAATAAACATTTCATAAGATATATGAGTTACCAATAAATATAAATGATATTAAAAGTCTAGTAACAAAAGATGAATTAATGATAAAATAATTTTTACCACTGATACTGAAAATATTTAGCACCAAGGGTATTGATCCTAGCAGTAATTAACATTGGAACAACCTAAATGTTCAACTATTGGAATTTGGTTGAAAACTTGAGATCTATTCAAGTATTGAAGATAAATGCTTTATTTGGTGTATACTGCTTTAGGCAAATCTGTTTATAATGTGAAAAAATTAAAGCATGTCATTGTACACCTCTTAGTTGTATGACTATATCTGTGTACACATATGCATGCAAACATGAATAAAAAAACATCAAGAAAGATATATTTCTTTTTTTTTTTTTGGCAGGGATGGGGAGGTACCAGGGATTGAACTCAGGGGTACTTGAGCCATATCCCCAGCCCATTTTGTGTTTATTTAGAGACAGGGTCTCACTGAGTTGCTTTAATGCCTCACCATTGCTGAGGCTGGCTTTGAACTCGCGATTCTCCTGTCTCAGACTCCCTAAGTGCTGGGATTATAGGCATGTGCCACCACGCCCGGCTGGCTAAGAAAGATATTTCTAAGAGATTGTCCTGATTTTTTTTTTGGTTCAATAACTTTATCAATATAGCATCTACCATGTATCAGACATAAAGGCAAAATATATTAAAGGAGAAAGGGGAAAATGCTCATTGTAGCTCATTTTATAGTAGGAAAAAGCATTTCATTTCATACAAAGTGTTCAGCACACAAGAGGAAAAAAAGCAACTGAAGAGTGTTTAATCTGATCCTATAAAAGGATATAAATAAGCTCTATATAATTTTCTATTCATAGTAATTTCCTGGAATGATTCACAAGAAAGCTATTTAAGTGGTTTTTGCTGCTAGTGGTAAAACTGGAAAATCAGGAACAGTTGGAAAATGGCCTTTTCACTTTATATGCATTTGTACAGGAATTTTTTTTTAGCATGAGCATCCTTTATTTTTTAAAAACAAAGATATAAGAGAATAAAATTTAAATTAGATTCCACTTAAAACAGTATTCATAGTTCTGTTCCCAATATTATATATTTTGCACTGTCTTTTCTATACTTGAATTAAGACTGACTGGAATATGAATATATGTTAAGTTGCCATTTAACATGATTTTCTTTTTTAGACAACATTTGAGCGGGGACTAGAACTACATGCCAAAGTCACAATTTTTGCAGAGGGCTGCCATGGACACCTAGCCAAGCAACTATACAAGAAGTTTGATTTGAGGGCCAATTGTGATCCCCAAACCTATGGGATTGGACTGAAAGAGGTATCCTGATTTGTTTTCACAATTGTAATTTTGAAATATAGAACTTAATTTTTATTATATTGTTTTCAATATCAATTAAATTTAGTTGTATTTTTCATTGACTTGAAATATTCATTAAACTAAAAATACTTGGGATAGTTTTCAAAGGGCTATAAAATATTACTGATCAAACTATTGTCTAAATTGGAGCTAGGGTTGTGGCTCAGTGGTAGAGTGCTTGCCTAGCATGTGTGAGGCACTGTGTTCGATTCTCAGCACTGCATATAAATATATTAAATAAAGGTCTATCAGCCACTAAAAATATATATATAAAAAATTATTGTCTATTACATTTTGAAATTGTTTTATCAAATAATGCTCATATGAGTCTTTAAAATATTTAAGCCTTGATTTTTTTCTCATAATAGTAGAATCAGACTATTACTCTACTATGCCCTGGTAGAATCAGATCTGTTATGTGTAGGATGGCCACATTCTACAAAATGTTTATTCGAAATTGTAAGGTGAGCCAGGCACAGTAGCACTGAACTGTAATCCCAGTTACTTGGGAGGCTGAGGCAGGAGGATCACAAGTTTGAGGCCAGGATTTAGCAACTTAGACCCTATCTCAAAATTAAAAAAAAAAAGAGAGCTGGGGTGTTACTCAATGATAGAGCACCCCGGGGTTCGGTCACCAGTACTGAGAAAAAAACATAATGTGAAGATAATTTAAAATTTATACAGTACATACCAGGCATAGTATCATTGATCTGCAGTCTAAAATTTAATAAGGAGCCAGGCAGGATGGCACACACCTATAATTCCAGTGACTCAGGAGGATTAGGCAGGAGGATTATAGGTTCAAAGCTAGCCTCAGCAACTTAGTGAGTCCCTAAGCAACCGAGCCAGACCCTGTCTCTCAAGAAAAAACATAAAAAGTGCTGGGGATGTGGCTCAGTGGTTGAGCACCCCTAGGTACAATCCCTGGTATCAAAAGGAGAGGGGAGGATAACATGTATTATAAACAGATCTCAAGTGTGCAGCTCCAATAATTTTTAACACAGTAAACACATTCATATAACTGTCACTTAGGTGAAAACAGAGAACATTACCAGCACCCCAGAAGTTTTCCTCATGCTTTGACTGGTGTTTTCTATAACTGCACAAAAGTTTTGCCAATTTGAAACTCTTTATGCCTTAAAAAGGTTTCATACTCTTTTTCTCTTTGCCCAGGGTTCATAACCTCTCCAACCCATTTCTTTACCTGTTTCAACATTCTACAAATTGATATAATTCTTTGATATATGAAGTAATTTTTTGTTACATGTATCATAGTTTTTTCTTACAATTAATACTGTAGGAACATTTTGGTTTTTTGTTTTTCAGTTATGGATTATTGATGAAAAGAAGTGGAAACCCGGGAGAGTGGATCACACTGTTGGATGGCCCTTGGACAGGCATACTTACGGAGGCTCTTTCCTCTATCATTTAAATGAAGGTGAACCCCTCGTAGCTCTTGGTTTTGTGGTAAGTTATATCCCCATTACAGAAAATTCTGGTACTTATAGGATCATCAGTTTTGTAAAACAAGGATTTTTCAATCAGGAAATATAAAGTGCTTCTCATTTAAAGTGTATTTTTCAATTTTATCAATATGTAAAGTGCTTTTTACTACCATAGACATCAGTCAAACTAAACATAGCTATATTAATAGCAGCTACTGCACTCCAGGCACCATACTAGACAATTTACTGATATTCCTAACTTTCCTAAGAGTCCTATGAAGTAAGCATATCCTTATTGTGTTTATGAGAAAGCTGAAGTCCAAAAAGTTGAACCATTTTACCAAACACACCAAATGATGGAAGCAGGATTCATGCATGACGCTATCTGCCTTCAAAGCCCATTTTCACTATGCCATGCTACCACCAAATATGAAATCAAACTGGATTTGAACCTATAACTTTTTAAAAACATAAGGAGTTTCTTCTTTCCTGACCACCTTTCCTGACCTACATCTTTGCAGTAAATTACATCGTGAACATTTTTCAAGGAATAGAAATATAAGTTTCTACATTTTGCATTTGGTGGCAACCTTTAGTGTCATGGGTAGACTTGTAAATGACACATTGTTTAGTTTGTGCATATGGGCGTTTTTACCTCTGGTCAAGTGTTCAGTGCATCACCTTTGGATATTTATTCTAGTTACTTAATCTAACCAAAGCAAAAAGGTGTAGTTAGTAATTGCAGCACTTTAGTAATGCCTTGTAAAATGTAACCTATATTCCTTGTTCTCTTTTTTCTAAATGTAGTTTACATCCTTTTTCTTCATTTTTGACCCAGTAATACTGTAGTAATGGATTATCAGTTGATTTCTAGAGCTGGTATTGATAAAAGAGTAATAAATAATTATAACTCCTTTTGTTAAAGCATTATCTGAGACACCTACAGATATTTTTCATATTGGACTTTGATTTCCAGAGCACAATGATTTGTTAAAATGCTCTAAATTTTTAAAAGTTTTGCTGATTATAAACCCATGGTATCCTTTTGTCTGTCCTTTCTTTTCCACACAGACTTTATAGTTACTTGTTTAAATTTGCATTATTGCATATATTTCTACAGAAACTTTGTATGTGAGAAATTTAACATACTTATCTGCTTATAAACAGTCAAATTTAAATGTAAACATTTTAAGGTTGGTCTAGACTATCAAAATCCATACCTGAGTCCATTCAGAGAATTCCAAAGATGGAAACACCATCCCAGTATTCAGCCAACATTAGAAGGTGGAAAAAGAATTGCTTATGGAGCCAGAGCTCTCAATGAAGGTGGATTTCAGGTAACTCTTCCAACTATTTTTTCCTTACTTATGTGTTATAAATCCCAAATTGAAAATAAGATGTAACCACTTGAGAAAGAATAGAAAATTATTTCATAGAAAGAAAATTTTATAAACACCAAGTGCCTGGTGTTTATAAAATGGTGTACATGGTAATTAAATTATATATTCCATGAATTTAGTTTTAAGAATATACTGATCTCTAGAGAGTTTGGGGGTTTTTTTTTGTTGGTTTGTTTTCAACCACAAAGTAATAACTCTGTGACACAAGATATTTCTATTGTCCTTAACTGCCAGGAAACTCAAAGGTAAATTTAATTTTCAGCAAACAGAGGCCATGTAGGTGGCTTCTGTTAAGATTTTAAACCTTAACTGCCCTATTTTCATATATGTCTGAAATAAATCTTTTCATATTATTAATGTATTCAGTCTATACTAAACAATGAAGTAAGATCTAGATGGCTGTGATAAAAACTGTTAGTACTATTGTGAAAATAGTATTAGACAAGTAAGATGATGTAAAAACCAGCTGTAAAAGTTACCAGACGATTTTGAGCAAGTTAATTTCTCTGGCCATAAGGCATCATCTGTAAACTAAAGATGATCCCTTGTGTCTCTAATGTTCTAGGAATCTAACACTATTTTGGAAACTGGATTTTTAAAATTTATTACAAAATAAACAGATAATAGAAAAATGGGAAAGGAAGGTTGTGTATTAACCTTAAAATGAAGTTCTAAATGCTTTATTACTATAACAATAATTATAAAGTCAAGTAAAATCCTTATGTATATTATAAACATAACCACTAAAGTAACACTGCCCTAAGTTCTGCTATGGGATTACTCTCATTAGGTGTTTTTGTTTCAAGGATAGTAATTCATTTGTTAGATGTATTTATTGTTTTGCATAACTATTTTTGAGCCTACTAAATTCCTTTAAATAATGTCCAGGTCTATCAGTCTAATTCTGCTGTGAAATTTAATACATTTCAATACATGAAACAGTATACAGATTTTCATTTAAAAGCATTGTCTTATGTACTTCAATACATGAAACAGTATACAGATTTTCATTTAAAAGCATTGTCTTATGTACTTCAACATCTCAGATGATTTGCAGATTAGTACAAAGAGATGACCATACACAAGCATTTTTACCCTAAATATACTGACTTAGTCAAAGATTCAAATACTTATTCCCAGTAAGTTTTTTGAAATTCTTGAGAGGCAGTAATTAGAAACATTAAGTTTTGATTATTTTGAGCTAAGAAATATCATCCAGCAACAGTTTTTTAGCATTTTCTTTTCCTTTGTCCCCTGGTTTCCTAACATGATGTCCAACTTTAGTAAAACTGCCCACCCAGGATAAGGTCCTACCAGAAATTAAAAATAAACACATTTTCCATGGGCCATAACATCTTTGTCCATGGGATTTAAGCACCCAATTTCAAAGAACTTAAACTAATAATATATGTCCTTCACATATTTCTAACCCTTAAACAGTGTCAAAAGGTAACAACCTTATTTTAAAAAAGCATTGTCATTATCCAAGTACCTAACCATTATCTCTTGTTTAGAGCTGGTAGCATTCCAGAAAGCTTTTCCCCCACTGCTTTGTGATCCTAATTCATTGCTCTTTCTGTCTCCATGGTTCTCATATTGAGTTTAGTCTGAGGAACAGTCATGAATTTATTACCCAGACTAAGAAACGACTTGGGCCCTGATATTTCTTTTACCAGCATCCTTTTGCCCCTCAATTCTGCTTCTTCCTTCTTAGACTTTTGTCATTGATAGGCAGTATGATGACAGAGCCTTCACCATGTCTTTGGTTTTTGTTTTGTTGGTACTGGGGATGCATATTTTTATTTTTTTATTTTGATACAGGGTCTCACTAAGTTGCTCAGGCTGACCTCAAAATTTTTTTATTCTTCTGCCTCAGCTTCCCAAGTCACTGGAATTACAGGTGTGTGCCACCACACCAGGCCTCACCATGTCTCTTTTGCAGATGTTTGCAGTGGCTTCCTTGTTAACCACCTCTCTGAGTCTGTCTCAACATTATTAGCCAAACTTTTGCCACTGCATCACTTTCTCAACAAAAGCCCATGGCTTAATTTAGGAAGCCCTTAGAGAACAAAAAATACAGAAAGGAAGAACAATTCTTCTTGGTTCTCTTTCCTTTTCAAACTATGGAGTACATTTTCCCATGTACCATCACTATTTCAGCTGCTACATTTGAAGGCTATATATAATCTATTGACTAAACAGTCTTCTATTGACTAAAAATATCACCACCCGTTATTACATTGTTCTTTTTTAATCCAAAATGTATACTAATCAGGCATAGTGGTATATGCCTATATTCCCAGAAGCTCAAGAGACTGAGGCAGGGGGATCTCAAGTTCAAAGCCAGCTTCAGCAACTCAGCAAGGCCCTAAGCAACTTAAATAAGACCCTGTCTCAAAATAAAAAAGGGCTGGGGATGTAGCTCAGTGGTAAATTGCCCCTGTAAAGTCCCCAGTAAACCCCCACCCCCACATAAAAAAGTATACTGGAGTTCAAACAAGTGTCTAAAATTTTGGAAATTCAGCTCATTAAGTTAATCAAAATATATTGTTTAGCCTAGCTGTAATGGTGCCATTATTATTTCACAGGTTTCATCCCTAGATATCAAATTGAACTAAAAAGGATATACAGACTTTTCTTGTAAATCATGTTGTTTCCTAGAATACATGGAAAAGTAAATCACAGTTTAGAAAATAGTTATCCAGGTTTAGAGAACGTTTGTAAATGTGACAAAGATATGTATAAATAAAATCATTTTAAAACATGTTTCTATCTTAAGTCTGTCCTGTAGGGAAAGGAAAAACTTTTTTTTTTTTTTTTTGGTACTGAGGATTGAACTCAAGGGCATTCGACCACTGAACCACATCCACAGCCCTATTTTTGTGGTTTTACTTAGAGACAAAGTCTCAATGAGTTGCTTAGCGCCTTGCTTCTACTGAGGTTGGCTTTGAACTCGCCATTCTCCTGTCTCAGCCTCCCAAAGTGCTGGGATTACAGGTATGCACCACTGTACCCGGCAGGAAAAACTTTTTAACAGGAAAACAGTAATAGTCATAGTCCTCACTCTTAGAGAAGGCAAATGAAAACTGCCTTTTGATCTGTTTCTTTACCTTCTTGCATTCATTCTCATTTATTTTCAACCTGTCCCTATAGCTATAGACAACTTGGGAGTATTCAGTTTTGCCTAATTTGCGCTAACAGTGTATTCTGAACCTTTTTTTCTCAGTCTATACCAAAACTCACCTTTCCTGGTGGTTTACTAATTGGTTGTAGCCCTGGCTTCTTGAATGTTCCCAAGATCAAAGGTACCCATACAGCAATGAAAAGTGGAAGTTTGGCAGCAGAATCAATTTTTAATCAACTAACTAGTGAAAATCTCCAATCAAAGACAATAGGTAAGAAATTCCTACTACAGGAAAGTTTTTTCAGGTTCTGTGTTGTAGTTGACCTTAAAGATGTATATGGTATCTGTCCCTTCATAAAAAGTATTAAGGTGTATACTATACCAAAAAAAAAAAAAACTACATGCCTTATCCTTAGTACTTACTGTCAGAGAATTTTAAAACAATGTTATTTTGCTCACATCAAAAGTAGAGTAACTGCTAGGCATGGTGGTGTATGCCTGTAATCCCAGCAACTCTGGTGGCTGAAGGTGTATACCGTTTGAGGCCAGCCTTCACAATTTAGCAAGCCCTGTCTCAAAATAAAAATATAAAGTGGGATGGTAGAGTGCCCCTGGATTCAGTCTCCTATATAGCAAAAAATAGTGCCAGTGGTGTCCCTAGAATCTATTTCAGATTTGACAGTACTGCATTTAAACTGCATACATGAAATGCACACAGTAAGATAACTCACAAATACCATAGTACATCCCTTAGCAAACGCTGCAAACAAAGGCATATATCTGACCCTTCCAGTGTGGTAAAGGGGAACAGCCAGCACTCACACCTCAGTAAACCCTTTATCTAAAAAGACCTTCTAGGGATTCTCAATCAAAGTTATCCCACCCCTCTAACTTCACCTCTTATCACTCTCCATTCCAGCCATATGGGCTACTTTGTAGTTCCTGGAACATGCCATGCTTGCTCTTAAAGTCTTTGCTCATAACTCACTCCCTCACTCATCCTTTGCCTTGTTCAAACATCACTCTAGTGACCCTCTCTTGCCCACACCAGTTAATTTGCAATATGCAGCACTACCATCCCTACCCCCAGCACTTTTTTCTTCAGCATTTCCCACCTTTTGGCACACTATATCATTTACTTATACTCTGACAACTTCCACTTGGATGAAAACTCCAAAAGAGCAAGGACTTTGTTCGTTTTGAATCCTAAAAACCTAGCACACAGTATATCAACTGAATAGATAACTTGATAAGTAAGCCTTATTCCTTAAAATCAGAGATAACAAATGTACCACTAGGTAGAGTGACACAACTTGGGGGATGGAGGGTACAGTTCAGTGGTAGAGCAATTACCTAGCATGTGCATTGCAAAAAATTAAAGTCTGCAGCTTGGTTATGCCTTCAAATATCTTTGTAGGAATGGAGGCCTTGCATGTGAGAGTAGAAGGGGATGAGGTATAACACCGAAAAAAGAGTACATCAGAAAGGGAATGATTGGGTAGAAATTTTCTAATTTTCTTGCCAAGTATTGTTCCTTGTTGGACCACCAGCCATATTTCAACTGTATCATATACCCATTGCACCATATATAGTACTGGAGCCAGTGTATCACAAAAGACAAGGAATAAAGCCTGTGAGAAAGGGTAGTGGAGTGAGGACAGGAAACAATAACTGCAAAAAGCATAGTCACTATGGAGTTCATGAAAGACAATGAGAACAACCAATTGTCTCCTTAAATCCTATAGGTATTATACCATATTTTAGGTATTACAGTTTCCTAGAGCTACCATAGCAAAGTACTATAAACTAGGTAACTTAAAACAACAATTTGTTCTTTCCAAGTTCTGCAAGCTAGAAGCCCAAAATCAAGGCTTAGCAGAAATATAGCCTCTCTGAAGTCTTTAAAGGAATCTTTTCTAGCCTCCCCGAGTTTTTGGTAGCCTTAAGCACTTCTTGGGTTCTTGCAATTTAACTCTAGTCTCTGCCTCCATCTTATCTTGTCTCTTTTTAAAGGAACACTGATCATATTGGATTAGGGACCCACTCTACTCCAATAGGCCTTAATTAATAACATCTGCAGCCACCCTATTCTAAGGTCATATTCTTTAATTTTGGAGGTTAGGATTTCAAAATACATTTTTGCAGGGAAATATTTCAACCCAGAAACAGCTGGCAGTTTCAGTGATGAACTATAAAATTTTTACTTACAGGTAGCATAACTTTTTAAGCTTTCTTCTCAGTTTTGCTGAATTTTCAAACTAATCTTCTTTGCTACCAGTATTAAGAATTCAGAGGTGGGACTGTAGCTCAATGATACAATATTTGCCTACCATGAGCAAAGACCTGTGTTTGCTCCCCAGCACCATAAATAATAATAATAAAAAGCAAATGTTTACTGTAAACAATGTATATCCAGTTATCTTTTGGGAAGATTCCAACACGTAAAAATTACTTACAGCTCACTAATCAGATATTTCATTAGCAAAATACTTTAATAGAGTATTTTATGCACCTTGTGGCTGTTTTACACTTAACATTTCATGTTTTTCATAAAAGGACTCCATGTAACTGAGTATGAGGACAATTTGCAGAAATCTTGGGTGTGGAAAGAGCTATATTCTGTTAGAAATATAAGACCTTCCTGCCATGGAGCATTGGGTTTATATGGAGGGATGATTTATACTGGAATATTTTACTGGATATTGAGAGGAATGGAGCCATGGACTCTAAAACACAAAGGTAATTCAAACATATTAAAAGTGTCAATGTTATAATCTTTAAAAGCTTATAAATGGGATCTGTTAATTAGTGGAGAAAGTGACCTTATCTTTTCATGTTTTTTAAGCTTGCTTTCCTAGAAAAATTATAAAGATCAGTATATTGTTATTAGAGGATTAAAGCCATATTTCTTTGGCGTATTTTCAGGTTTTTATAAATACATTTAAGAAAGTACTTGAGGGTTGGAGATTGCAGCTCAGTGGTAAGAATACTTGCCTTGGGGCTGGGATTGTAGCTCAGTGGTAGAACGCTTGCCTCGCATGCGTGAGGTCCTGGGTTCGATCCTCAGCACCACATACAAAGCAATAAAATAAAGACATTGTGTCCATCTACAACTAAAAAAATATATTAAAAAAAAAAAAAAAAAAAGAATACTTGCCTACCTGTACAAGGCCCTAGGTGGGCCTGATTGCCAGCACTGAGTGAGGAGGTAGAAATGCAGGGAGGGTTGGAGAGAAAGCTCAGTGGTAGCGGGTGTGCTTAGCATATAGGAGTCTGGGTTCAATCCCCAGCATCAAAAAACATACATATACTTGAAAATTGTTATATTAAACATTTTTCTGAAAATTGCTAAAGGTTCTGACTCTGATCAGCTCAAACCAGCCAAAGATTGCACACCTATTGAGTATCCAAAACCTGATGGACAGATCAGTTTTGACCTCTTGTCATCTGTGGCTTTGAGTGGTACTAATCATGAACATGACCAGCCAGCACATTTAACTTTAAAGGATGACAGCATACCTGTAAACAGAAATCTGTCAATATATGACGGGCCTGAGCAGCGATTCTGTCCTGCAGGTCAGTAAAAATTTCCTTCCATTCCTAAATATTAATAGATATTTGCTTCAAATATTTTAGAAATGATTCTATTTAGAAATTATTTCTCTTTCTATCGCTTGGAGGTTGTTGTAATAACCACTACACTCGGCTGTTTTTAGAAAATTCATACCTAAGTTTGCATTTAGCACTGATAGTTAACAATGATAGAATAATAGGGAATTTTGGTTAAGTCTAGTTCAGATAACATTTCTCCAGAAATGTCAGACCAAGATAAGGATTATGGAACACAAAATACCACCTCTGTTCTTGTGACAAAGAACAGTTATTAAAAAGTTATTTCTGTCATGGCAGCTCATGTGCACATGTGTTATGGCCATATTGAATTCAAGGAATGGTCCTAAACTTTAAATTCATCATGAATATCCTATCTTTTTACTGCTTTCAGCTAAGATTAAAGTAATCCAAACCAGGTCTCAAATGATATGGTAGAACCAATAGTATGAAGATATGAGAAAATTAATACATTCTCAAGTAAAACTAGAATGTAAGCAAGCTCTTCAAGTGCAAGGACCTTGATTCTCTTTTAGACTTTTTTAAAAGAAATCATGTTGTGGGTTGTAAACTCCCACAAGGGAGGGCAAGAGGTGGATTTCTTTTATTAGCTATAGCATGTTGTATGTGTATCTGTATGTGTGTACATCTTTAACTCAAAGATGGCTAAGTATCAAAGACCCTTGTTAGACTCACCCAATCAACTACTCTATTTCATTTTATTATGTACATTATATACTAACAGCAGCATGCAGCACACACCAATATCATCATAATTTTCTCTGTTGGGTAAGCATTCAGAAAACAATTTCTAAGGTTTCTGTAGCTATTCCTTTCAGGATTTTAAATTCTACTTTTGATCCAGGCATAGTGACATACCGCTGTTATCCCAGCTACTCAGGAGACTAAGGCAGGAAGATCACAAGTTAAAGACCAGTCTAGGCAGCTTTAGCAAGACCATTTCAAAATAAAAAATTTTTTTTAATGAGCTAAGGATGTAGCTAAGTGGTAGAGTGCTTGTCAAGCTTATGCAAGGCTCAAGGTTTAATCACTAGTTAGTATCACCAAAAAAAAAAAAAAACCTACTTTTGAATTTAGAAATGTTTTAAGTAAGGTACTTTAACATTACTCATTTTTACTTTTAGGAGTTTATGAATTTATACCTTTGGAACAAGGTGATGGATTTCGGTTACAGATAAATGCTCAGAACTGTGTGCACTGTAAAACATGTGATATTAAAGATCCAAGTCAGAATATTAACTGGGTAGTGCCCGAAGGTGGAGGAGGACCAGCTTATAATGGAATGTAAACTGCAATTTATTTTATCTCAGGCACATTTGATAACCATTTTCTTTAAAATGTAAATGTATGGCAAACTAACATTAAAATATTTAGAGGTTAACAAGTATCCTTCACAAAATAACTTGGTGGAATAAATGTTTTATATTATATCTATGTAATATTATCCCATAAAAATTATGAAATATCTCTCTCTTAACAATAAAACTATAAATCATGTAGCATCTACTTACCTCTCCAGTTGTTCAAGATTTCAGCACCAACAGCAAAATGTCCTACCAGGCTTTACCATACAGTTGATTTGCCAAATTTAAATCAAATATAAAAATGAATATACATTCTAGACCAGGGATCAGCATCCAGCTCACCACTTACTATGAATAAAGTTTTACTGAAACAGCCATATCCATCAGTTACACACTGTCTTGAGTTGTAACTCCAAGACTAAGTAAGTGTGACAGACTAAATAGTACACAACTGTAAAAATTTTACTATCTGGTCCTTCACAGAAAAACTACATCCTGTGTGTCATCTCTAAGCAGAAAACACCAGCACAAACCTACCACAAATACATAAGGATTGAGGGAAATACACAAAGAAGTGTTCATCAATTCATTCAATAAGATATAACTTAAGGAGTTTAAAACCAATTGGACACCATTCTTTGTGAAAGTACAAATAGAATTTTAAAAAATCAACTTCAGTGTATGATGTGCCACTTTTTATTAAGAGGGAACCTGTATCAGTATTTTAAAGTATAAACAATGAAGAACTGAAATGTCAAATGAATCACATTTTGCAATCACATATAGACAATAAACATTGTCTTATTGCCTTTATACAATAAATGCATATTTAAGCAAAACTGAATCCTTACTAAGCGAACATTTTTGCATATACTGCCTTCTCTTTATCTTTCTCTGCCTTTATCTTCTGTTTGACTTTCAGCAATTCTGCCTGGATGGCTGCAAAAAAATGGACAATGAGTTATTTCTTAAAACAAAAGGATTAGGAATGACCAACAAACTACTGTAATGACACTTAACTCCTTCTCCCCATTGATAAAACTTTTTTCTTCTGGATAAAATACAACCCTATTAATAGAAAACTCTACTGAGAAAGTAGAGTTCACAAGAACCCTGAAGTAGGGCTGGGTGGTAGAGCGCTTGCTTCGCATGCGTGAGGCACTGGGTTTGATCCTCAGCACCACATGGAAATAAATAAAGATACTGTGTCCATCTACAATTATATATATATATATATATATATATATATATGTATTTAAAAAAAGAACCCTAAAGTATAATTTCAGAAGACTGTCAACTGAGAAAACTCAATCATATCAATACTTGTTTCTCCATCTCCATTTCCGAGTGGTAATTTTTGTTTTAGCAACAAGGGACCAAAGATATAAATATTTAGATCTGATATTGCTATTCACATTTGGCTTATTTTAAAGAAGTTAGTTTATTTGTCATAGCTTTTCTAAAATATCCAGTATCTAGAATAATAGGTTACTGGCCATAATGTTCCACTTAAGGAATGGTCCCCAAAATTAGATTTACAATGAATATTATGCCTCAGTATTGAGCTTTCAACTAGCATCATAGTAACAAAAACAGGGTCTCAAATGATAAGGAAAAACAAACCATATTAAATTTACTGTGAAAAATTAGTACATTCTTTTTTTTTTAAATATTTATTTTTTAGTTGTAGGTGGACACAATAGCTTTTATTTTTATTTATTTTTTTATTTTTATGTGGTGCTGAGGATTGAACCCAGTGCCTCACGCGTGCTAGGCGAGCACGCTACCACTGCACCATAACCCCAGCCCCAAATTAGTACATTCTTGAGAGGAATGAAAAGCAAGCTCTGTGAGGCAAGGACCTTGACTGTCTTATTCACTGATATACGTGGCCCAGTAACAGGCATTCTATAAATATCCACTGAACAAATACCTGATATCTGCTGAAGTTAAGTGGTTCATGAGGATAGATTTTTAAAGTGCAAAATGAACTTTGACTACAAAAACCTACCTTTATCTTCTGGTGCTATCTCCTGAGCTTTCTTAAGATCAGCCTTTAATTGGAAGAAAATGTTATAAAAAATTAAGACATCTGATTTACAAAGGTGATTGTTTATTGTAAAACATTTGGAACAAAATTTACCAGTGCCTGATCATATTCTTTTAATCCTTGCCATCCTTGAGCTCTGCGATACAGTGCTTTGGTATTTGATGGGTCCATTTCAAGAGCCTAAAAAAAATTATAAAATTATAATTGTATATAAATAAATACATTTTCAGATACATTCATTGCCTGTCACCTTCAAATCTACCTCAGTGAAAACACAACTGTAGGTTATAAACAGCTCTCCTTTTGCCATTTGGCACAGTGTGATAATTCGTCAGCAGAGGGCACTATGTGGACCTGGAGAAGGAAAGTGTATCTTGTCTATATCTTTAACATGTTCCTCAGCACTGTAAGTTCTCTCTCTCCAGACTCAGCCCTAACTAATATATTTATAAAAGAAAACACTGTGAATGAAAGTTTGCAAGTTGTGCCTTAGTATCTCTGGAATAGTTCCAGGACAGCTCTTCTCACCCCCTACAAATGAAAATCTGGAAATATTTAAGTTCTTAATATAAATGGTTCAGTATTTGCATATAATAACCTATACCCTTCCTTCCATATACTTAAAAATCTTTACATGATTAGTATAAAAGTAATCTTCAATCTGGGGCTGGATGAATCTTAGAATATGGAATCCATGGATATAAAAGGCCAACTATACATGCTTTTACTTGAAATCTAGATTTCTTCGGAACATGAGTAACTTAATGGGTCTTTTCACTAAAATAAACATTTTTAAATTAATATATTCTATTTATACATTTTAAAAGCCAATAATAATGGTTTTACAACATTATCTGCCTTACAAGTTAAAGAGATCCAGAGTGAAGATCAAATCTTTTTTTAAAGTTTTTCCCTCTGTGGTATGTTCCCTTCTAAATATATTCTAGGACTGGGGATATACATTGGTAGAACACTTGCCTTACAAGAGTGAGGTCTTAGATTTGACCCCAGAACTGCAAATATATTTTCTTAACCTCTATTCACCTATCCTAAGCAGATTTTCTTTTTTTTTTTTTTAATGTGGAAGTTTTGAGATTGAACCCAATGCCTCATGAATGAATGCTAGGCAAGTTCTTTACACCTTAACTACACCCCTAGTACACAACCTCATTTTAGTTCTATAGCTAATCTATATATAGCTTAGTGTGCAAAAAACAAAACATTTAGTTTGGAAACACTTTCAAACAACTATACAACAGGGAAGAGAGTCATAATCTATTTGAGAAAGGTAATGCTTCCTAGCTTTATCAGTTAATGTAACTGGATAGCCCTCAAAGATATG
This sequence comes from Geosciurus inauris, assembly GCA_004024805.1. Classification (NCBI taxonomy): domain Eukaryota; kingdom Metazoa; phylum Chordata; class Mammalia; order Rodentia; family Sciuridae; genus Geosciurus; species Geosciurus inauris. The sequence goes on along the minus strand of PVHX01001981.1, from coordinate 154,841 downwards.
ACCTTTCTGTGTATTCCAAACAGTACCCATTCTCCCACACAAGGTGTGATGACCCTAAATAGAAACCGGCCCCCTCCTAAACTAAATCTATTAAATTGCTTGGGGATATCAATCTTATAATTAAAAGCAAACTAGTCTCACTGGGTATATAAAATGTGCCAAGCACAGTGCTACATATTTAAAACTTGCTTTATGATCTATTATAACCACCCCATCAGGCGGGTATTATTTTCATTTTATAGAAACAAATTCAGATTCTATAAAATCAGGAATCTACCCAAGATCACAAAACTAGTCGAATGGCAGAGGTCTAATTTTAAAAACCATGCTGGGGCTGGGTGGAGCTCAGTGGTAAAGGCCCTGGCGGTGTGGCATGCCTAATTCCACAACCCATATACTAAGTTATTCCTAACTTTGTGTTCCAAATACATGAACTGACAAATGCTTTAAGATAAAAATAGGAAAGTCCTTCAAAGATATTAAGTACACGGTGTTAAAAAGCAAAATGAGGAGCTAGGGTTGTAGCTCAGTAGTAGGGTTTGTCTAGCACGTGTGAGGTACTGGGTTCGAAACTTAGCACCACATATAAATAAATAAAGGTATTATGTCCATCTACAACTAAAAAAATTTTTAATTTTTTAAAAAAATAAAAATGGATTAAGAGGACATTCTGAAGGTCCAAAATATTTACAGACAAGATGACTTAAATCATGTTTTATCCAGCCTCCCTAGATCCTATGCAATAGATATATTAAGATATGTAAAAAGTGCTTTTGTTCAAATTAATAAGTCAAAATCCCTCTCCTTCAAAAAGTTCAATATTACACAGACTTACCTCTAAACAACTGTCAATCGCTCCCTGCCAATTTGACATCTTCAATTTACATGCACCAATGTTCAGCACACAGCTTAAGGCTATAGATTGCAGCCTGGATCCATCTGCTTTCTCAGTAACAGCCTTTGAACTATCCACATATCTGGAGAGTAACATTAATAAAAGCAATATGTAATGCCACACAAATAAGACTTACTCTACTTCTTCAATGGTATCAAAAAAGTGTTACATCATTTCTGATATAAAAAGTTCATCAGATGCTAATTTAATATTCAATCTTCACACCCTCCTTATTAAACACTTTTTCTGTTTTGTTTCGTGTCCGAGTCTGAACCCAGGACCTTGATCATCCTAAACACACAGTTTACCACTGACCTCTACTCCCATCCCCATTATATTTCTTTATAAGGTTATTTTCCTTATGAGGTATTTCTTAAAACATTTTTTCCCAAGGTGCTCAAAAAGAACAATTTAAAAGTAATTCCCAGGAGCCAGGTGTGGTGGTACACATCTGTAATTCCAGGAACTCAGGAGGCTGAGGCAGGAGGATCCCAAGTTCAAGATCAGCCTCAGGAACTTAGCGAGGCCCTAAGCAACTTAGCAATACTTGTTTCAAAATAAATACTAAAAGCCGGGCGCAGTGCCGCATACCTGTAATCCCAGCACTTTGGGAGGCTGAGACTGGAGAATCGCAAATTCAAAGCCAGCCTCAGCAACAGCAAGGCACTAAGCAACTCAGTGAGACCTTGTCTCTAAATAAAACACAAAATAGGGCTGGGGATGTGGCTCAGTGGTCAAGTAACCCCAAGTTCAACCCCCGGTACCAAAAAAATAAATAAAAAATAAAAAGGGCCGGGGATGTAGCTCAGTGGTACAGCACCTTGTGTTCAATCCTCAGTACCAAAAAAAAAAAAAAAATCCCAAATCAATCGACACTAGTAGTAACACATTTCTGTTTTAAAATTCAGGTCCCATTATGTACTTTCCAGTGTAACTGTATTTAGAATCAGGATTCTCATAATGGCAGAAGGGAACTGAGTGGGGAAAGGTAAAGAAGAACCATGTAGTGTTAATTTTTAATTGTTCACTGAAAAAAGCCCATAAACTGAGCATACCAAGCCCCCAGAATTGAGCGGCTGAAGTTTCCTTTCTCTGCAACTAATCAGAGCTCCTTAGAGAAACTGCTGATACCAGCATAAAAGCCAGGTGATTGTAAGATGACCCTGAAACAAATCTTGTGTCAGAAAGCAAGCAAGTGATCAGACTGTCAAAATGATGCTGGGGATGTAGCTCAGTTGTGGAGCACTTGCCTAGCATTTGTGAGGCCCTGAGTTTAACCCCCATCGCTGAGGGGGAAAAAAAAAAAAAACAGCAAGTCAAAATGAAATGGGCTTCCAATGAACAAATACTGAACCCTTTGAGTACCAAAAAGAATCACAGTATTACTGTATTAATAAACCAAACTATAAAAACTACAGATCTACAGCATTACCAAATGGAGGGCAAGGGTTTCTTACAGAGAATGCCAGCTAATAACTGTAGAATATCACAGTTCTGCAACAATCAGTGTAATAAACAAGGGTACGGATCTTCAATGACACTAAAACTATTGTGTAAAAGGTTGTTGGGGACTGAGTTTCCACTTAATCTCAGTATCACCTCATGAGGAAAAGTTATCTTACAACAGATATATCCATTCCACTGACCCCACTTTAAAGAAGCGCACAAACTGACCTACACCTTCAGGATGTTATGTAATAGGAAAGTACAATATTATCTACCTCAACTCTTCTGTACTTTTAAATTTTTCAAAATAAGCTGTAGCAACAAAAGAAATGCAACTATTTCAAACACAGCTGTTTATTCCATAAGCAATTTGCCAAAATACAATGAAGAATTTAGAATTTCAGTTTATAATTCAATTTACAAGATCTTCTAACAGTAATTCATTCAAAATGTTTAATTACCTTAAAACCTTTGCATATTTTTTAATGGCCATCTTCCAATTCTGAGATTTGAAAAAAGTATTTCCAATGTTTTTTAAGTCTTCTGTTATTAGTAAAATCTTATCTACCTGTACAAAAGAATACACTGAAAGTTAATAATATGATTTACATGCTAGGTTTTATCATTATACAAATTGACACAAAATCCCAAACTTTTTGCAATAAATATTTTTATTTATTAAAGTTTGACTAATCTGAGAGTACTCACATCTTTTAAGTCTATATCTGCATCCTCAGGAAAATCTGGATGAATATCACCAGAGCCATCTTTTGGGAATATTCCCCAATCATCCCCTTCTTTGAGTTCTCCACATTCTGCAATAACGCACAACTGTAAAAATAATAATGAAAACTGTAGAAATATACTACTATATTAATGAGACATTATTTTAAAAAGTCTTGTTTAAAAGACTTTTTTAAAAAAACTATACAAAGCTAGGCACAGTGGCGCACACCTGTAATCCCAGCACTTTGGGAGGCTGAGGGAGGAGAATTGTGAGTTCAAACCCAGCCTCAGCAAAAGTGACGCGCTAAGCAACTCTGTGAGAGACCCTGTCTCTAAATAAAATACAAAATAGGGCTGGGGATGTGGTTCAGTGGTCGAGTACCCCTGAGTTCAATCCCCGGTACCAAAAAAAAGCTTATGTAGTTGGAAATATCATTAGAAGGCTCTTCTATAATTACAATAATGCCCCCTTTGTTTATTTATTTATTCCAACTAATATAACAATATCACTATTAAGTATTCAGAAGCTCAGTGAACACACAGTAAATTATTAATTTTACCATTTTCCATGTAATTATCTTTTGGTGAGGTATGAACTTTTAATTTACTATTCCCTTCATACACTGAGTACCAGAGCCTACCTCCTATAAGTAACTGAGTTTCCAATGCCCACTAACAACCCTGTCACTTAAGATGCATAATATTATGGTCATTCTGATTCACAGACATCTAGAACACAAGTGTCTTCAGAAATCATACAGTCTAAACCCTTTAGTAACTTATAATAGATCAGGAAAACAGGCCAAAAAAAGTTTAGTAACAAGATCAAGGCCAAATCTCTATTTAAACAGCACAGTGAGAAGAAGAATCTAGGTTTGCTGTCCTCTTTATACTGTGTATTACTACACATACTGAATCAAAAGTTTTGCTGGTATAGGTATAATCTAGCAAAAATATATTAAATTTGAAATAAGAATTAAAAAGCTTCCTTTGAAACTAATCTTTCCCATTGTAGAGAACAATGCAAAAATAAAGTGATAGCTTCAGGCTCCTATATCAAAATCATCCTAACATTTTCTAATTTTTCCAGATAATAATCACTAGAACATTTTAAGATAGCAACTATGATAATATGTATATTTCACTGTAACTTTTACTTACTTTGACAGGTTTTTCACCTTTCACTTCTACATTTTCCAGTATCCTTGCCACACCTATTCCTTTAATTACTTGGCCAAACACCACATGTTTCCCATCCAAATGAGGAGTCGGAACTGTTGTGATAAAGAACTGAGAACCATTTGTATTGCGGCCTGCATTTGCCATGCTCAATAAACCCTCCCGATCATGCTGTAGAAAAAGAAATCATTCAAAAAAATGAAAGTTAGGGTATTAATCTGAACTGTTCTTTACTGACCACTCTCATAAAGTTAGGATGGATGGTAGGATGGGCCATTCTACCATTTAAATCAAACTAATTTTTATTTCTTTGCTTTTTTGTTTGTTTTTGTTTTGTGGTACTAGGATTGAATCCAGGGGCTCTAGCATGCCAGGCAAGTGCTTTACCACTGAGTTACATACCCAAACTATACTTTTATTTTAAAAATGTTCTATTACCTTTACTTTGTATAAATTAAAACCTTCGATAAGCAAAACATGGGGTACTTGACCACTTCTTAAACTTAAGGAAAAGCTTATGAAATTAAATAAGATAACTGAAACAATTAGTGGGGGGGGGATCAATTTCTAAATTGGTCACTTTGAGAAGATGCTTACACTTCATCTTTAAAATGAAGATGCTACATTAAAGAAATCTAACAATATACTTTTGCCTTTTTATGATGGATGCTCTTGAAGACCTGAAGGGTCTTCCCACATCCATCATAAATAGGCCTACATTATGATTCTTCCTTTACACAGTTAACAACTGGGAACAGTAATGGGATGTTGAATTTTGACAAGTCATTCAGTTAAGGTACTTTTCCTATCACTAAAGAAATCTAAACCTTATGGCTTTCATATCAGGTAAATTAACTCTTCAAAGAATGCAGAAAAGAAACTGCTACCTACATACTAAAATCAAAATTCTACCTTGGCATCAATTTGTTCAACAGTTCTGTTGTGAAAATTTCATTTTTCCACTTTATTTCTTTGGCTTTCTAAATACATTCCTCATTGGTGATACATCCACCCAATGTCTTTTGTCTCTCCAATCTAATAATTTGCCTTTCAAGGCTACCAAGATTATAGAAGACAAGAACCAAGTCTGCTTTCATAACCTTCCTTTTTCTGTATCCATGAAATCATCACATTATCTTGGTTTTCATCCTTCTGTTAGCTTCCTTTGGTACTTTCCCCAAAACATTAGCTATAATATTAACTCACTTTTCTCAGCTTTCCACTGCCTTTGTCCTTACCCATAATCCTTCAATTTTATTTATTTTATTTCTTGTCTAAAAAAATTTCAGCCACCTTGCAAGGCCCAGCGTACCCATTCCTCCTCAATGTCTCCTCCAATAACTTGGGCCATATAAATCACATCTTTGCCCTAGAGCACACATAAAAAGTTTATACTACTGAGTTGAGAATCCCTAATATGAAAATCTAAAATGTAACATGCTCCAAAATCTGAATTTTTGTGCAATAGCATTCACAAGTTCAGATTTTAGATTGTTGGATTAGGATGCTTAACCAGGAAAACAGATGCAATTCCAAAGTCCAAGTAACTCCAAAATCCGAAAACGCTCTGGTCCTGAGCATTTCATATAGGAGAGGCTGAAACAGGAGAATCGCGAGTTCAAGGCCAGCCTCAGCAACAGCGAAGCGCTAAGCAACTCAGTGCAACCCTGTCTCTACATAAAACACAAAATAGGGCTGGGGATGTGGCTCAGTGGTCAAGTAACCATGAGTTCAATTCCTAGTACAAAAAAAAAAAAAATACTATTTAAAAGAATGACAACATTTACTTTTCAAACTTTCCTCATTACCTTGTTCCTATTCCTCATTTCCAAAGATATCACTTTACTTTTGTACTTACATGTCAATTCTTAAAACTTGAATGATGCAATATACCCCGATTAGATCTTGAGACAATGAAGAAGGCACAGGTACCACTAATGTCCTTTAGACTTGGACATTAACCACATCCACTAGTTTGCAAATCCCCTGACATCATGGATATTAGCGATGATTTTTGTTGCTCTTCAAATTCAAGAATAAAGATGCACAAGTTATCATCCTTACAATAAGAACATTTTTCCTGGAATCAATTTGCCTTTAGGCACCATTCTTAAAAAACTCATTGGCTTAAATGAAGCAGGTAAAAACTCTACTACAAAGAAATAATAAGAGTATTTTTGGAAAATAAAAATTATTACTGGATGAAAACCTTCCACATTAAGATGCATGCTGGGCTGGAGATGTAGCTCAGTGGTAAGGGCTTGCCTAGCATGTATAAGACCCTAGATAACTTTGAGTCCAGACACCACAAAAAAAAAAAAAAAAAAAAGCACATTTACAAATATGATTCCTCTTATAAGTAAAGTAGAATCTAGGCACACTTAAGATCTTTTTTGTGTGTGTTTTAATCCAACAAATATATTTTAGACATGTAACCTTTATGTTAGCAAAAATATACAGTTTCTCCTCTACTTTACCTTATAGTAGAAATTTTCATCTTCAAATTTTTCACCATAAATACTTTCTCCACCTGTCCCATTATGATTTGAGAAGTCTCCACCTTGAATCATAAATTTCTTAATAACTACAAAAAAGGAGAATGGCCATTAGTGACTGAGACATGGATAGCTTCTGCTATATTAACTAATGAATACATAATAAAGACACCTTCCTAAAGAATGATTTTAGTCATGTCATCCTCCTGTTTGTCTTTCTCCACCTATCTTTTTAATTTGTTCTTTTTAGTTATAAATGACAGTAGCAAGTGTTTTGACATATCACACATACATGGAGTATAACTTCCCACTCTTGTGGTTGTACCTGATGTGGAGTTATACTGGTCATGTATTCACATATGAACATAGGAAAGTTATGTCCGAATCATTCTACTGTCTTTCCCATTCCCATTCCCTCTCCCTTTCCCCCACTCCAATCCCCTCCACTCCTCCCCACCCGCTTTTGTGAGTCAACATCCACATATCAGAGAGAACATTCGGCCTTTAGTTTTTTTCCCCACCCATCTTAACAATTCTATACTTTTTGCAATCTGAGTCCAACCTACATTTTACCGCCTGATCGCCTACAAGTAAAATTGTCAATGAAACCCAAAATCTGGATACTTAAGTTTTCTCCAATATCTTTTATGTGTGTGTGGTGTTGGGGATTAAACCCAGGGCCTTATGCATGCAAGGCAAGCACTCTACCAACTGAGCTATATCCTCAGCCCTCTCCAACATATCTTCACTCTAACTTCATCTTATATAATGCTCTGTTTCTTCCATCAATGAATTCCTTAAGTACAGCAATCTTTTCCTTGTAACTATGTTATGTAGCTATTCAATAATGTCTGCTGAATAAAGACCAATTAGTCCCAGTATTTTTTATATACTAATAGAAATACTTCAGCAAAATTATCCCTTTATATCAAGGGTTACCAAAATCACTCCCATGTTCAGAGATCCCTGGGACTCACAGGTCTCAGCATTTGATTGTATTATAATCGTAAGGACACATAGTTCGATAAGGGAAAAAGACATAGGCAGGCTCTGAAGAAATCCATGTGCAGTCTTCAATATGCTCTCTCCCTACCATGAAGTATCATGGAACACATTCTTCTCCCAACAATGAAAATTTAGAAACATGTACAACAGTTTGCCCAAGAAAGCCAATTAAAGACTCAGCATCCTAGGTATTTATGGGTGCTTTATCACAGACACTTTGCCTAGCATATTCCAAAATTCCAGACTCAAAAAGAAAAAGAAAGCAGATATTCAACATAAATTACACATTTGTATAAACGGTCTAGAAACAGTAAATCACCCTTATGATTTAAGGAATGGTTTAAGTGCCACGTTTCCAAACTCCAGCTAAGTTTTTATCATGGCTGTGCTCTTTCTTCCTCAATCAAATACTTTTGGAGTGAAGGAAAACTTGTGAAAATAGAGGTAGTCCGTTTCCCTACAGATAAACCCTAGTAACTTCCCATAATTAATTCCACCTCACAGCCCAGTCTTTATGAAATTGAGCTATTAGTTCTCATGTCAAAGCATCCTCTTAGGAACCAACGATACCAGTACTTTGTAACCTTTATTCCCAACTCAATGTTTTCTTCCCTAACTCCTAAAGAACAGAATTTGTCTATTTGAAAGTAGTTAGATTCATAAAATGTATACATACTTCGATGAAAAGGACATCCTTTGAAATAGAGAGGTTTCCCAGTCGTGGGTCCAATGCCTTTTTCTCCTGTACACAATGCACGAAAATTTTCTGCAGTTTTGGGTACAATATCTGCAAACAATTCTAAGACAATTCGACCAACTAAAAGAAAAGAAAATAAAATTATGTCAGTATGCAAAAACAAACCACCAAATGACAAAAGGATAATTGGTACAACTATGGTAATAAATCATTCATGAATTGCTAAATTCTCTTGGTCATTTTTTTCTTTTTTTTTTTGGTAATTTCAAGAACACAGTACATTGTTATTAACTATAGTCACAATGTTGTACAAAAGATCATGAACTTAGGGGCTGGAGTTGTAACTCAGTGGTAGAGCACTTGCCTAGCACATGTGAGGCAATGGGTTAGATCCTCAGCACCACATAAAAATAAAGACAAGACATCGTGTCCATGTACCACTAAAAAAAAATATTAAAAAAAAAAAAGTATCATGAACTTATAGCTCCTTTCCAACTGAATATCATTTGACCAACCTGGTCGAATGATCCCTAGCCCCTGGTATCTATCATTCCACTCTCTACTTTTATGAGTTCAGCTTTCTTAGATGACGCACTCAAGTGAGATCACGTGGTATTTGTCTTCCTGGGTTTGGCTTATTTCCCTTAACACTCTCTAGGTTCTTGTATGTCACAAATGACATTACTTCCTTCTTTATTAAGGCTGAATTGTATACCTTGGTGTATACTTAAGTATACATATACATAAACTTGAGTATACATATTTTATCTAATCATCCACTGACACTATAGGGTTGATGATCATTATTTCTGCTATTGAGAATAATGCTGAAGTGAACATGTGAGTGCAGATATCTCAACATACAAATTTAATTTCCCTTGGTGTTATGGTTTGGATGTGAGGTGTCCCACAGAAGTTCATGTGTGAGACAATGCAAGAAGGCTTAGAGGTGAAATGAAAGAGGTTATGAAACCCTTAACCCAATCACTGAATTAATCCTGATTAAGTGTTAACTGAGTGGTAACTTAAGGCAGTTAGGGTGTGCCTGGAAGAGGTGGGTCACTGAGGGCATCCCTTTGGGGTACATATTCTGTATCTGGTGAATGGAGTCTCTTTCTGCTTCCTGATCATCACATGAGCTGCTTCCCTCTGCCACCCTCTTTGCCATGTTCTACCTCACTTCAAAGCCCCAAGACTGCAGCCAGCTGTCTATGCACTAGACCTCTGAAACTGTGAGCCCCAAATGAACTGTACTCAGAATTTCTAATCATCAAGCAACCACTAAGAGAAAAGGAAGCTCGGTGCAGTGACACATGCCTGTAATCCCAGCAGCTTGAGAGACTGAGGCAGGAGGATGGCGAGTTCAAAGCCAGCCTCTGCAAAAGTGAGGTGCTAGGCAACTCAGTGAGATGGTCTCTACATAAAACACAAAATAGGGCTGGGGATGTAGCTTAGTGGTTAAGTGCCCCTGAGTTCAATCCCCAGTACAGCAAGAAAGAGAAAGAATGAAAAGAAAGAAAAGGAAGGACAGAAAAGAAAGGAAAAAGGAAAGAAAAGAAAAAAAAAAAGAAAAGAAAAATGAAATACCCTTTCAGTGGTCAAGCTGGCCCAGTTTTTTATCTTCTCTCTGTACTTTGTGCAAACTGCCTTGTGCAGCCTTTGAAACAAAAGCTGAAAGAATTCCTCTTCTATACAATTCCTTAAAAAAAGAAAAAATTCCAAAATTGTTTGGAATTAATTCCAAAACAAACTGAATGTTCATGTAAAATGTGTGTGTCCTGTGCATGCCTTCAAACACACTGCCTGGTCAGCAATCGTAACATGTTACAGAAGACCAATTCAGTTATAAACATACTCGGTAATTCATAAGGCCTTCTAAGCTGGTGGGTATCCTAGGCAACCACAGAGCTACTCCGAGTTCAGTTCCCCAATGCCAAAACAGAAAAAAAGTCTTCCCTATCTGACCTCAGAGGATTAGTAGTAAGAGCCGGGTGCGGTGGCGCACGCCTGTAATCCCAGCGGCTCGGGCAGGAGAATCTCGAGTTCAAAGCCAGCCTCAGCAACAGCGAGGCACTAAGCAACTCAGTGAGACTCTGTCTCTAAATAAAATACAAAATAGGGCTGGAGATGTGGCTCACTGGTCGGGTAACCTCGAGTTCAATCCCCAGTACCAAAAAAAAAAAAAAAAAGTACTAAGCAAATAAGTCGCTTTAATTTATAAATAACATGGCAGGTGCACAGATTTACACACACACATTTCGTGTGCCAAAAGACGTACTGAGTGACCGGAGACCCGCAGACACACAAGCCTTCTGAAGAACCCCACGGCAAACAAAATTAGCTTATTTTGTGACAAGCTGGTGGTGCAAAGGTAGGGAGCAAGTAAAACATTAAGACCGCCACAATTCCTGAACTAGAAATTTCCAGAAACTTCCTCACAACCAACAGCATTTGCACAAGAGCCCTGGCTCGACCTCACGCCGCATGCCGGTCTTGCTCCAGATGAAGCCAGGCAGCCAAGCCTCGGCGTCACTGGGCAGCCCCCGGCCCAAATCGCAGCCTGCGAGTCCCCCAAACCCTGGCAGCCCCTCCTCCTCGGGGCCCTTCAGCAAATGACTCGGCTCACCTCGCTCCTCTCCGATGTCCACATCAAAGAAGACTCGGGGGTTACTGGGGTTGGAAGGCTTAGCTTGTGGGGTCGGGTGCGACATCTCGATTTACAGACGCGTTTAGAAGCAGAACCCACGAACCTCGTGCACCACTAGCAGCGCAAATTCCAGGGCACCTTTCTCCTCGGCGGCGGCGCTGAGGAGCCACTTCCGACGCGAGACCGGAAATCCGCAATCTGACCTCCGGCTCCGCCTCCTGGGACCTCTGGGCGCTCCCCCGCGGGCGCGCGTGTAGCTGTCAGCTTCCTTTGGTTTCCTCCGTTTTGCTGAAGTTATGGCCCTACTACGGTGTATTCTGTCGCTTCTTTCTTCGCCTTTCCTGCCATCTTGGTGTGGAGAGCTTTGGAGTCATGCCCATTCCAACTTCAGCTCTGCTACTAACTGGATTTCAGTTCTCTCGTCTGGAAAATGGGAATAAAAAAGCTGACCTCAGGGCGGGGGCTGTAGCCCAGTGGTACAGCACTTGCCTAGCATGGGAGAGGCACTGGGTTCGATCCTCAGCACCACACAAAAATAAATAAAATAAAGGTATCATGTCCATATTTGATAAAAAAAATATTTTTTTAAAAAAAGCTGACCTCAGTATGTCCCTTGGAGAATTAAAGACATAAATCACTTAACACAATGGCTGACAGAGTGCTGGGCTGGTACCTAGCCAGTAAGAGCTGTACTATTGTTATTGTAATATTATAATTTGGATTCAGCCTGCTTACCTTATCAATAAGGTATAAGTTATCCTTAGATGTTTACTTTTTTTCTTCTGAGAAAACAAAACCGCTTGATATTTGAATGCAGCATTCAGGGTACGTCTTAAAAGCGACAAGCTTTGAATAGCAGCAGCCAGGGTGGATTTTTGGAAGGAAAGATCAGAGCTTATTTTCCCCTAGCAGAACTACCACCTTCCCATCCAGTAAGATAAAGGTTCCTGCCCTGTTTGCTGCCTGATCTTAGGATACGTAAAAATTAGAATTATACAAAGCAACAGATTTCTACTCTGAACTTGAAGTGGCATGTAATATACCCTGAATATAAGCACTGAAGTTGATGTTTTCAAAGGGGGGAAAAAAACAAAAAAGTGATTTTTTAATCAAGCACTGTATCACTCAGCTACACCATAGACCTAGAAACCAGGGTAACATTTTAGTTTGAGGGATTTTTTTATTGATGCATTATAATTATACATAATAGTTGGGGTTAATTATGTCATATTCAAACATACATAAGATAATTTGATCAATCTCATTCCCCAGAACTTTAACTTTCCCTCCCCATCTTTCTTCCCCTGATCTGCTTGCTCTACTTTACTGATCTCCCTTCTGTTATCATTGCTCTTTTAATTAGTGCATTATGATTACATATATAAATGAGAGTCAGTGTGGTATATTAATACATGAAAATAGCATAATTTGGTAGATTTTGTTTCCCAGTACTTCCCTGTGCCCTAGCCTCCTCCCTCCCTCTCAATCTCCTTTCTCTGTTGGTCTCAGTTCTATTTTCACAAGATCCCTTTACTTATTTTTTTTCTTTATTTTTCTCTAGCTTCCATATTATGAGAGAAAACAGCAACTTACGGCTTTCTAGGTCTGGCTTATTTCACTCACCATGATGTTCACTAGCTCCATTCATTTATCAACAAATGACATAATTTCATTCTTTTTTATGGATGAATAAAACTCCATTGTGTATAAATACCATATTTTATTTAACTATTCATCAGTTGACAGGCACCTAGCCTGGTTCCATATCTTGATATTGTGAATTGTGCTGCTACAAACATTGGTATGCATGTATCACTATAGAACGCCAATTTAAGTTCTTTTGGACAAATACCAAGGAACAGGATAGCTGGGTCATATGGAAGATGGTTCTGTTCCTAGACTTTTTTTTAATATTTTTTAGTTGTTGATGGATCTTTATTTTATTCATTTATTATTTGTATGTGGTGCTGAGGATCGAAGCCAGTGCCTCACGCATGCTAGGCAAGTGCTCTACCACTGAGCCACAGCCCCTGTTCCTAGACTTTTGAGGAATCTCCAAGCTGCTATCCAAACTGTTTGTTTTGGATTTGCAGTCCCACTAACAATGTTTCTTTTTTTGTTCACATTCTTGATGATTGCCATTCTAACTGGAGGGATGAAATATCAGTGTAGTTTTGATTTGCATTTTCCTCATTGCTAAGGATACTGAACATTTTTTCATGTATTTGTTGGCCGTTTGTATTTCTTTTTTTTTCCTTTTACCAACAGTAATCACATTTATTTTCACTTCACATCAGTTGCTGAGGTTCCCAAGATACTGTTCACATCATTCAGCATTATTACACTTGCTGCTAGACCGTATTTAATGTAATACATTGTAAAAATATGTTCTACACAAATTTGCTTTTTCAGTATTTTGATAACTTTCAAAATAACTGATCTATTTACAATCCTGTGAATTTTAAATATGTTTAGACCATTTGCCTATTTCTCTATTGGGTTATTGGGGGGGGTTAGTTTTTTGAATTCTTTATATATTCTGTATATTAATCCCTTTGTCAGAAGAGTAGCTGGCAAAATTTTTCTCCCATTCTGCAGGCTCTCATTTCACTCTATTATTTCCTTTGCTGTGCTGAAGCTTTTTAATTTAAGGCCATCCCACTTATTATTCTTGGTTTTGCTTCTTCGGCTTTGGTGTCTTATTAAGTTAGTGCCCGCACCATTATATTGGAGTGTTGACCCAGTGTTTTCCTCCAGAATTTGCAATGTTTCTGGTTTAATTCCTAGGTTTTGGGGTTGTTTTGTTTGTTTGTTTGTTTGTTTTGTTTTGTTTGGATATTATAACTTTGCTTTTTATTTATTTATTTTTATGTGGTGCTGAGGATCTAACCCAGTGCCTTCACATAATAGGCAAGCGCTCCACCAATGAACTACAATCCCAGCCCCTAATTCCTAGGTCTTTGATCCTCTTTGAATTGATTTTTGCGCATGGGTTCAAGTTCCAACTATAACACATACTAAGAATTTGATCAAATAATGATCACTTAATTCTTCAGAACCTGCTTCTTTTTCAGAAATGTGGAAAAAATCAAGGTATGAGAATGGAAAGCGATAATGCATATACATTTGTTATGTAAACTCTAAAACTTTCTTATGCAAAATTTTCCTTTTTTAAAAATCACTGACAATGAAATGCTGTGGTGTCTGGGTTTGCTTTAAAATAAGCTTGGGTCTGGTAAGTGGGTGGGGTTGTGGCTGAAATAAAATTGGCCAAGTAGTTGACTTTTTTTTATTATACTGAATTTATTGTATGATTTATATTTTTATGTTTGAAAATTTTCACAATAAATCTTTAAAAAGTTTTAAAATTTCATCTAATTTTTACATGTATTAACAGATATTAATTATAAAACTAACTTGTTAATTAAATTAGCAAGCTATTTAATAGCCAGGCTTGATGGCACACACCTGCAATCCCAGCAACTCATGAGGCTGAAGCAGGAGGATCACAATTTTGAAACCAGTCACAGCAACTTAGCAAGGCTCTAAGCAATTTAGTGAGACCCTGTCTCAAAATAAAAAATAAAAATGGCTGGGGGAATAGCTCCGTGACAAAATGCCCCTAGGTGGTTCAATCTCTAGAACAGGGAAAAAAATAAAAATAAAAGCAACATACTATTTGTGGGGGAAAAAAAAGATGGTTAAATTTCAGGACAAATGAAGAAGGACATTATATTGGTTGAATTTTTGTGTGTATTCACAAAACTTCATTTTTACCAATACATGCTTACATAGATACTTAGAAAACACTGATTTATTTATATGGTAAATATTGAATTATTTCTGTATGCCTGGCCGTAATTTCAATGCTGATAACACAATGATTTAAAAAAATGCACAGTGATTAACTTTGCCTACACAAAGTTTACATACAGTCTAATGAGGGAGAAAGACTGTTAAATAAACCTTTCCAAAACAAAGCAATTGGTACTTTTTTGTGGGTTGTTCTTTTTTATTAGTACCACTGAACTATATCCCCAGCCTTTTTTATTTTCTATTTTGAGACAGGGTCTTATTAAGTTGCCAAAGCTGGCCTGAAACTTGTGATCTTCCTGCCTCAGTCTTTTGAGTCACTGAGATTACAAGCATATGTCACTGGGCCCAGCTTAATTGGTGCTTTAATAGAGAAAATATAATTACATTCAGCACATTCAGTGGTTCTGAATGCACAGGCCTTTTGGGGGATCAGAAATGGGAATTAGGTCAGTCACAGGATTGTATGTGGAAAGTAAAATGGTAGGGAGGGAGCAGGTGAAGGGCGTGCTCTAAGAAGTAGGAACCAGATACACTTAAACAATGAAAATATGCAACAAATCATGTTACTTTATGAGAAGCCAGTACCTTGGCTTCAGATGCTGCTAAACCACTGGTTTTAGTGTTTAAATCAGAAGCCACACTTCGGTTTGTATTTCTCTCCAGCTTTTCTTCAGATTGAGTTTTCACAATGAGCAACTTAGCCCACATTATCCCTGAAGTAGAAAGGCAAAGGAACAGCTGGGTATGGTAGCCCACACCTGTAATTCCAGTGGCTCAGGAGGCTGAGGATAGGAGTTCAAAGCCAGCCTCAACAACTTAATGAGATTCTAAGCAATTTAGTGAGAACTTGTGTCTAAATAAAATATTTTAAAAAGAGCTGGAGATATGCCTCAGTGGTTAAGTGACCCTGGGTTCAATCCCTGGTACCAAAAAAAAAGTGGAAAAGGAACAATGAAAAGAAAATCTTGAAGTTATCCCAAGTATAACAAGTCTCTATTTTTTCATAGCAGTTACCACTTTGTAATATACTAATTGTTTACTTGTTTATTTATTTGATCAATCTTCTCTCATTAAAGTTAAACTCCAAAAGTACATGTATCTTTTATTTTTTCATCACTCTATCCCTAGCACTTCTAACAGTTCTTGGCACATAGTAGGTGTTCAATACATGTTTTTGACTGAGTGAATGAGTTATACAGAACATTAATGGCTTTGAGAGGATTCTAAGAGAATGTTAACAAGAAATTCCATTTCCATGTGGTGTGTGTATGTGTGTGTGTGCATGCGCGCACACACACGCACACATTGCTGGCAATGATACCCAGAACCTTGTGTGTGCTAGGCAAGTGCTCTACCAGCCCTTGGGCTACATCTCACATCTTGCATGTGTCTAAGGGTAATTAAAGAAGATTTTCAATATCAGATCTCCATGTTGATCCTTTCAAATTTAAAATGTTGACTTATGTCCTTCAATTTCATGATGTTTATTCATTGTGGTTCCCTGAAAGCAGCAACAGCTCAGCACAAAACTCCAGTGTCCCTTGATAACCAGGAAAGTCAAATCTTTCTCTAACCTGGTCTCATGTATGGGCTGCAAACTGGTGAATTACAGTTTGTCTCACATATATCATAATAATAAACTCTCCTTAAAATTTTTATTCTGATCTACTAGCTTAAAAATCAGCCTTAAGATTATCATTGCTAGAATAGTCACTTTTATGCCACTGTCCTCCTAATCATTATTATGATGTGTACTCTTATTAACTAAGGTAATTAAGCACTTCTACTCTGCCATCAGAGTTCTGGAGTTCAAATAAAATTCTAATATATATTAGCTTGTGAATTTGGATAAATACAAATTACTTAGCCTGCTTCTCACTTGTGTCATCAAAAAATTAGGATAAAAAATATATATATTTGTTTAAGATTGTTCTAATGATTAAACTGAGGTATTTTAGTATCTGACACATAGCAAGTACTCAATAAATGTAAACAACTATTGTGAAATTTGAATAGTTAATACTTTATTGTAATTATTACTAATTTTACTGTATTTCAAGATAGAAGTTAACACTGCCAAGGTGCTTTGAGGATGCTTCCACATTCTTGGAAGAAAAAATTAAGGTGATTCTTCCTCTTATACAGGTTTCTCCATGCAAAAAGACTAATTCAAATGTTACTCTTGTTGTGCCTAAATTTTTCACAGTCAAGTAACAGCTTTATATAAACTGTCATATTCCTAGAACTAAACCAAATAAAAGAATCATTCCTCCCAAAACCACTCAAAATCAGACTTTTTCCGGGCTCAGTGACACACACCTATAATCCCAGTGACTCTGGAGGTTGAGACAGGAGGATCACAAGTGCCAAGCCAGCCTGAGCACCTTAAGCAAGACCCAGTCTCAAAATTAAAACTAAAAAAGGCTGGGGGTATAGCTCAGTAGTTTAGTACCCCTGGGACCAATCCCCAATACATAAAAAACAAATGAACAAACTGGACTTCTGGTGAAAAGAAAAACCTTTTAGTAGACAACCTTCTCTACTGACAGATTGTTTTTTTTGTGGGGGAGGTACTGGGTAATTGAACTCAGGGGCACTTGACCATGAGCCACATCCCCAGCCCTATTTTGTGTTTTATGTAGAGACAGGGTCTCACTGAGTTGCTTAGTGCCTTGCCCTGGCTGAGGCTGGCTTTGAACTCGCAATTCTCCTGTCTCAGCCTCCCAAAGTGCTGGGATTACAGGCGTGCACAAGCATGCCCAGCTAAATTGCTTATTTTGAGGGGGACTTCTAACTTCTGGCATCTTACCTGTGCTTAGCAAGGAACAGAGCAAAAGAGCCAAGAACTTGCACTATTTCTTAGGGGTAAGGACCTGGTTTCACTTGGATGGAGCAGGGATGCTGAGAGCCTTATAATAATTATTGTTATTAGTCTCTTCCTCATAAGTATGGGTAATATTAAAATATAACCCCCATATTTCGTTTCATTTTGTTTTGTTTTTGAGACTGGGTCTCACTATGTTGTCCAGGCTGGCCTTGAACTCCAGAATCACTAAAAATATTCTCACACCCTCAACCTCCCAAGTAGCTGTGATTATAGGAACATGGCATCACACCTAGCTTGCCCAATATTCTCTCAATACTTATTGACCATCACTTCACTCCAAGCAGCTAAGTATTCTGTGCTCATTGTTTTCAGAGAAAGATGGGACAGCAAAGAAAGGAGAGGGATAAAAAGGAATCTCTTTCTGGATTTGCAAAAGACCTGGCTTGATAGAAACAGAAAATAATTATTGACATAGCAAAGTATTTGGACAAAACATCTTTGGCAAGACCATGGCTTTCCACTTTCAAAAGAAAATAAAACTAAAACAAACAAACCCATCTCCTGTGCTGAAGAATTACAGGGTCAGAAATGGCACAGAGAGGAGAGTAAGAGGGGAAGCAAGGACAAAGCAGGTTGCCTCTTTCCAGTCAGGGAGTGTTGCCATGTCCCCTGATCACATCCCTGGGAAGCCTGAAAACCTCCATAGATGAGTTCTTTAGATCCAAGAGCAGAGAAAACATGTACCCTGATACCTAAACAGCCCCCAGAATAAGGCAGGCCCAAGAAAGAAAACGTGGGCTTGTGGCAGAAGTAGGTAGAGAGGAACTAGACAAGCTCCCAGTATCCTTATACACCCAAGTGGGCATGGAAAAGGAAATACAATCTCTAGATTTCAAGGGAGCTTGCAGAGGGAACTCTGAACTCAGCAGAGGCCTGTGAGAACTAATAACTGAGTTAAGATAATGGATATCTCATTGGATGCCTGTGTAGAAAGATGACATTGAAAACCAGAGAACACCAACACAAAACCTTGCCACCACGTCAGACCTTTTCAAATTAAGATCCAATCTCATGTAAGGGAAAGGAGGGATACCAGAAACTGACAATTACATTACCAACCCTTCAGAACAAGCAATTCAAAATTGAATCTGAGTGAGTTACAGATAAAGTTGTATTTCACATATATCTGAGTTTATGCTTTTACGTGGGCAAAGGTTGTGGATCACTGAGTCCTTATCAGTCCCCAAACACGAAGTGATGCCCAAGTCCTATGTCAAGGGCAATAAGTTAGAAAGGACATCACAGTTGGGGGGAAAATTCCAGGATCCTATCTGTAGCATCAGGCTCTGCTGCAAAATTAGAAATCTGAAGATAAGGTAAGAGATGGGGCTGGGTTTGTGGCTCAGTGGTAGATTGCTTGCCTTGCATGCAGGGTGCACTGGGTTTGATCCTCAGCACCATGTAAATAAATAAAATAAAGGTATTGTGTCCATCTACAACTAAATTTTTTTAAAAAATGTAAGTGGTTAATATGTGACTTTTTTTTTAAATCCATATTGGGGGTTGAACCCAAGGCCACTGAGTTACATCCTCAGTCTTTTTTTCAAAATTTTTTAGTTGTTGATTGACCTTTATTTATTCATTTATTTATATGCGGTGCTGAGGATCGAACCCAGCGCCTCCGACATGCGAGGCAAGCACTACCACTGAACCACCATCCCAGCCTTTCTTTTTTCTTTTTTCTTTTTTTTTTTTTTAATTTTTTTTTTTTAGTTGTAGATGGACACAATGTCTTTATTTTATTGCTTTGTATGTGGTGCTGAGGATCGAACCCAGGGCCTCACGCATGCGAGGCAAGCGCTCTACCGCTGAGCTACAATCCCAGCCCTCTTTTTTCTTTTTTAATGAGACACTTCTCGCTAAATTAATGAAGATCTCTAAGTTGCTGAGGCTAGCCTTGAACTTGCAATCCTCCTGCCTCAGCCTCCCAAGTGGCTGCAATTACACATGTGTGCCACTACACCTGGCTAATATGTAAATTTTTAAGGAGACAAAATATTTTGCTCCTAGAGGAAGCCTTGGTGTTGAGGTAGTTACATGTGGGAGTTTCCTTACCATAGATCCCAGCTCTGAGCCATAGACAGTGTTGCTTCCAACAGAGAAAAAAATTACAGATCATAATGGAAGAACAGCTCTTAGGTTCTGCTGACTATGAATATCTCAGGATACTTGTAGGCTTTCTGACCAGGAACATTGAAACAATGAAAGACAGCAGATGCCACCAGGGGACAGTAGAGTCTCTGCCTCCAGCAGAAATCATCCCACAGTCAGAAATGGTGCAGCAAACTTAGTGCCTGAGTATTCCCGATATGCCGAGATTCTTCTAAGAGTTGGAAACAACAGGACAAAAACAAACAAACATAAGGATATTGATAATCAGTTTACACTAGCACCAGAAAGACAGGGCTTGTGTAATACAGAACAATAGTAGATTTTTTTCTGGGGAGTAATAAGATTATTTTCTTTTCCAAGAACTAATAGTTAAGACTGATTTGAACTGTTTTCAATTGCAAAATGTGTATTTACACTTATCTGACAGAACAAAATCACTGATAGACTTACTCAAATCCTAAGTATTTCTTTCCCCTAAAGGAAAAAAGATTACATTAAGCCAGGCATGGTGGCACAGACCTGTAATCCCAGCAACTCAGGAGGATGAGGCAGGAAGATTATGAGTTCCAGGCCAGCCTGGGAAACTTAGCAGGACTCTGTCTCAAAATAAAAATTAAAAAGAGCTGGGAAATGTAGCTTAGTGGTGAAGCATCCCTGGGCTTGATCTCCAATACAAAAAAAAAAAAAGAACTAAAAAGACTTCCTTAAAAATAATTTTATCAGGCTGGAGTTGTGACTCAGTGCTAGAGTGCTTGCCTAGCACATGTGAGGCACTGGGTTCAATCCTCAGCACTGACTAAAAATAAATAAATAAAATAAAGGTGCTGGGTCCATCTACAATTTTAAAAAAATATTTAAAATAAAGGTATTGTGTCCATCTACAACTAGAATTTTTTTAAAAACACGAACACAAATAAAACTAGCACCTATTATTGATCATTACTATGTGCCAGGCTCTGTGCTAGGTACTTTACATACTTTATTTAGTCTTCAAATAACTCTGTAATGTAGATAACTTTATTATTCAATATTACTTACCAGACCAATAAAGGTAAGAGAGGTTAAGAAAGTTGCCAAATGATTCCAAAGTCAACTCACCATACACTAAAAAGATATATTCTAACAATCTTTTTTTTTTTTATTCATTGCTAGGGATGGCACCCTCACACATGCTAGGCCAAGTGCTCCACACTGAGCCACTACACACACACACACACACACACACACACACACCAATCTTTATAGGTTTGTATTTGTAAAAAAACATAATGACATATAAAGAGCCTTTAACTCCTTCTATCGTTAACATTACAAATTTGTTGTGTATTTTGGCTTTGATGTGACATGATAAAATGGATTAGGCTTTTTATACCTTTTGTAAGATATTTTATATCTGTAGAATGTGAATAGAGAAAAATAGCACATTCTTCCATAGAAAATGAAAATAATAATAAAATTTCCTCCTAATCATTTTGCACAGAGAAAAGTTAGAAGTTAAAGAATTGATGTCAATTTTTCGATATCTCCATGAACTTCCCTAATTCTGGGCAGAGATGGAAGTTAAAACAAAGATATGCAATAGATCTTGGTATCTCTTAGAGAAGGTTATATGTAGTGAAAGTTTAATTAGAGAGGGTCTGTTAGGTTTTATTGATTGACGGGACCGTTTGTGATTTAGGATTTTCTGCCAAAAGCAACCATAAGCTCAGCAGGGTTGACAATGAAGAGATCTGCAGTTTTTTATTTGCAGTTCCGGAAATTGAACTCAGGGCCTTTAAAATGCTAGGTGAATGCTCTACCACTGACCTACATCTCTAGCCCCCAAACTCATGTTTTTAAAGCATGTTTCTGAATCTAGTGTGGAGAACAAAATGAGAGGAGCCATAATGAATGTAAGGATAGTGAGTTAGCAGTGATGAGAGATGACCATAGTTTGGACTAAAGTGGTGATTGCAAAGATGAATAAAAATGGAGGGATGAGAAAGGCACTGATAGATAAAATCACCAGTACCAGATGATGGATTGGATATGGTGTGACAAAGAAGAAGTAATAAAGGATGACCTCTGGCTTTCTGGCATTTGCGACTGAATGAATGGTGAGGCTGTTTACTGAGATGACAAACTGCTGACCATATAAATATATATGTCAAATGGAAAAAGAATTCTCTATTTATTCTCAATTCATCCAAATTTTCTCAAAACTCAGAACTATAAACAAGTATGTTCAGTATTTTCATTACCTCTTCAAAATCTAGTAATAGCTGAAAAAGGGTTAAATAATACTTGTCTTCCAAGTCAAAGATTAAATCATGAGAAGTTTTCGTCTGTGTAAGAAAACTTTACCCTCTAGTCATGTTCTTTAGATAAATAGATCTTTAAAAATTATTAGATGTTTTAATAGCCTTAGTAGAAATATAAACAATAAAGGCCCAAATTGTAGAACTTCATGGGCCAAAGAAAATGTCTTCATAATTTAAAAAACCATTTAATTGTTTAAAATTACTTATCGGTTATAAAAAGTTATTGTTTAAATTTTAAACAGCTAATTTAAAAATTATCTGAATATTTTTATTTTAGTGAAATATCATCATTACTATAAAGTTAAAATCTTAAGTGCCAATATTTATTGCAGGTTTACTTTATTATGAGTCTTCTATATGTTTTATATTAATTTTATTTTTTTAAAGTTACACATTCACAAAACACAATCAAATGATGAAAAGGAACATATAGTGAAGTTCCCTGGCCAGCTAGACACCAAATTCCAGGTTTGGAGAAAATCAATGCTACTGTTTTCTTGGGTGCTTTTCTTGAGCATTTCTGTGAGTATACAAGCAAATGCACTGATACATACATACACGCGCGCGCTTGGACTGGGTGTGTAGTTCAGTGGCAGAGTTCTTGCCTAGCATGTTCAGGGCCCTGGATTCTGCAGAAGGAAAAATGTACATGTATTATTTACTCTCTACTCTATTTTTATGCTGTTCTATACTTCAATTTTTCTGATTAATGATATATCTTGGAAATATTCCATACCATAATGTAAAAGTTTTCTCATTCCTTCTTTTTTTTTTTTTGTACCAGGGATTGAACTCAGGGGCACTAGACCACTGAGCCACATCACCAGCCCTATTTTGTATTTTATTTAGAGACAGGATCTCACTGACTTGCTCAGCTTTTGCTGAAGCTGGCTTTGAACTCGCAATCCTCCTGTCTCAGCCTCCTTAGCCTCTGGAATTACAGGTGTGTGCCACAGTGCCAGTGCCCAGCTTCTTATTCCTTTTTAAGCATGGTATTTGATTGTCTAAGTCCATCAAAACAGCTTCTTATAGATGGAAGTTTAGATTGTCTTCACTCCTTTTCTGTTATAAAATACTGCAATAAATATCCACATACAGATATTAATCCACTCACTTATATCTGTTTAATAAATTCTAGCAAAAAGTCAAAAAGTCTGTATATGCATTTTAATTTAATTTTAATAGTTATTGCTCATCTATTCTGTTTGATGGTTGTACTAATTTATATCCCCCAAGCAATGCATAAGAGTGCCTGGTTCCACCAAACTCTTACCAACAAATGTATTTTTAAGCTTTTTAATCTCTGCCAATCAGATGGGGAAGTGCCTCAGCACTTTAAATGGATTTTTTCACTAATCCTTGTAATAGTATAATTACCATTTTACATGTGAGAAAATTAAAGTTTACAGAGACTAGGTAACTTGCTCTAAGTCATTCAGATTTTAAAAAAATAGAAGAATCAAGTTTGATTTTAGTCAGATGTGGTGGCGCGCACCTGTAATATCAGCACTTTGGAAGGCTGAGACAGGAGAGTCGCCAAGTTCAAAGCCAACCTCAGCAAAGGCGAAGCGCTAAGGAACTCAGTGAGACCCTGTCTCTAAATAAACACAAAATAGGCCTGGGGTGTGGAGCAACACAGTGAGACCCTGTCTCTAAATAAAACACAGAATAGGCTGAGTGGTCAGGTACCCCTGAGTTCAATCCCTGGTACCAAAATAAAAAAAGATTGATTTTACTCTGTCTCAAATCTTAACACTTAAATTATATTTCTTTTTTAAATATTTGTTTCAGTTGTTGATGGATCTTTATTTTATTCATTTATTTATATGTGATGCTGAGAATCAAACCCAGTGCCTCAATACAAGCTAGGCAAGTACTCTACCACTGAGCCACAACTCCAGCCCCTTAAACTGTATTTCTCAAGATTATTTTTTTATGATTCAGAATTTAGTTCATGGGGCTGGGATTGTAGCTCAGTGGCAGAGTGCTTGCCTCGCATGCGTGAGGCCCTGGGTTCGATCCTCAGCACCACATACAAAGCAATAAAATAAAGACATCGCGTCCATCTATAAAAATAAAGACATTGCGTCCATCTATAACTAAAAAAAAAATAATTAAAAAAAATAATTTCGTTCAAAAAGTTCAGTAGTATTTTTCAGTATATTAGTGTCATCATTATCAGTATAATTATCACTGAGTAATAGATGTGTGCCCTAGATTAGACTAAAAGTGACTTAGTTATTAGATGCCAAGTGGATGGCCTTTAATGGTATCATGATATCTCCAACTCTGAAAATTTCATCCCATGTCCGAGGCTTGAGTCCTCATCATCCACACTTGGTGGCTCCATTTCAGAGCTAGTTGAGTACAGATAGATAAGTCTATGCTAACTTAAATAGGCCAAGAATGCTGAAGTCACAATAGCAGGCTTAAAATCTTCTTTATGCATAGCTTAGAGTGATATGGAAATATTAACGTTCTTTGAGTATAAATGGAGTCAATTTGCAAAACAAATCACCAGAAACCATGTGGCTGGCTATTCCCTGCCACCCTCTGACATTATGTGAGATAATGCATATGGGATGGAGGAACTAACTATATAAGAATCATGTGCTCACAACACACTAAGCTACAATTTGGAGACATTATACATGCATTTACTGGGTGTGGGCTTTCAGCATGTTACAGGTTTGACTTGTTTGTAGCTCTCAGTGGCATGCTTGAAGTCTGTCAGGACAGGTTTCATGAAGAAAACACACGGTTATCTCAACTACACCTCACAACCATTAAATTCTGCTTAAGGATCTCCTAGGTGGCATTTCACACCAATGGAGAAAACATGGAGCATCTAATAAATGGTGATAGGACAAATTGATAACTATTTGGAAAAAAATAAATTTGGAAGTATATTTTGCATCTGTACCAAAATGAATTCCAGATAGATAAAACATATGCATGTAAAAAAAAATCTTATTCCAAATCCTATCACAGACCAAAGGCTCATTTCCCTACTGCACAAAGAGCCTCTATAAATACATAAGAGAAAAACCAACATCCCCAGAAAAGTGAGCAACAGTTCTCAGAAATGGAAATATAAATGGATCTTAAACCAATGTTACAACTCCTTCATAAGAAATGCAAATCACAACTGTACTCTGTTAAAAATTCAAAAGTTAATAATTTCAATTGGCCAGGGGAAATGTACATGTTCATACATTATTGATGAAAGAACTCTGCCAACATTTGTGAAAACATAAATACTATGCCCTTTGACCCATCAGTTCTAGGGAAATATAGTTTTAAAGAGGTCAGGAGTCCTTTCCTGACAGGGCAAAACCTGAAGGAGGTGAGGAAGGGACCCATGCCAACACCTGGGGAAGAAGAGCTCAGGCAGAACACCAAGTTGAAAAGAGTGCAAGCCATGTGATAGAAACAGCAGGAAGGCCAGTGTCGCTGGAGTGCAATAAGCAAGGGCAGATATGTCATAGAAGTAAGTATTGAGAGGATAGGACCTCTAGGGACCTCTAGGGTCCTGTTTAGTCATTATAAAGGCTTCAGTTTTTACTCTAAGGAAATGGGGAAATCACTGGGGCATTTTGAGCACAGGAATGACCAGATATTAACACTTTATTTATTTATTTAGGTACTGGGTATTAGACCCAGGGATGCTTAACCCCTGAGCTATATCCCTAGCCCTTTTTATTTTATTTTTCATTTTTTTATTTTTTGGTACCGGGAATTGAACTCAGGGGTACTTGACCACTGACCCGCACCCCCAGGCCTATTTTGTGTTTTATTTAGAGACAGGGTCTCACCGAGTTGCTTCGGGCCTCGCTAAGTTTCTGAGGCTGGCTTCGAACTTGTGATCCTCCTGCCTCATTCCCCTGGGATTGCAGGCATATGCCACTGCGCCTGGCTGAACTACATTTTTATTTAAAGAAAAAAAATTTTAGCTACAATTTTCAAGATGACACCACCTTGAATTTTTGATTTTTTTCTTTTATTCCCCATTGATTTATTTTTATAAGAGCTTTATACTTACATGTAGTAGTTGAGTTCATCCCAACAAACTCATACATGCATGGAAATCAATTTCAGTTCTTGATCCCTCCCCCTTTCCTTCTCATCTTCCCTCCCCTCTCTCATTTTCCTTCCTCTATTCTACTAGACTTTCTTTCACTCATCTATTAATTTATATTTGATTGTGAATTACATTTTTAAAAGACAAATGGAGCAAATTAAGTTCCATGCATGTATGATTATATCAAAATGAATCCCACTATTATGTATAAGTTTAAGGCACTTATTATTAAAGCGTTAAAAAAGAGAAAAAATTATGAAGAAATAGAACACTGAATTTAAGGAAGAAATTGAATGCCTTGATTCTTTATAACTGTTTAAAAAGATAGTCTTATAATTTTAAATTTTTAATAAGTATTTTTTTAAAAAACAGCTTATAGGTCAACTAAATAAGAAAGCAAATGCCATATCTAGAAATTAAGACAACCCAAGGTGCTTAGGTCTAACACATACTCTAGATCTCATGACGGAGTTTTCATTTTTCATAATTTCTCTAACTCAAAAATTTCTCCCCTAAAAATGTGTAAGCTGAAAAAGGGAAAGGATTTCAAAAACAAGTGCAATATAAACACAAATAGAACACTTTCTAGGTCCCCTAATCTTGCACAGGTTGCATACTTCTCCTAGTCAATCAACATATGTCATAAACAAATGCTCACTACATACTTGTTATGATCAGGGAGTGTCTTCAGATTGAGAAAGAGCAGAAAACAAGACTAGGTCCCTTGTTCTGTGGCTCTTCTGCTGCAAAAGGAGACAGAATATAAATAAGTAGATAAATAAACAAGACAATTAGACAATTACCCTTAATCAGCTTTTTATGCCAAAATAAAAGGATTAGCAAGACTATTTTTAATTGGTTTTATTTATCTTATTTGTCTCCTTCATAGCACATACAAGTACTTTATTTGTTCACCATTTTTTACCAGCACTTCTCATTAGCTATATACTGGGCTAAGAAATTATCTTAAATATGGCTGCTTTCTCAGAGCTTAACATCAGACACGTTTACCCAGTAAGTGTGTTGAATTAATGAATGAGTTAATGAAACCACATATGTTCTAAGTAAAAAATATAACTAAGAGAGTAATGTTATGCACTTCTCTGAAGCCTTATACAAGCAGTGTCTGTTCATCTCTACCCTTTGTTTCTAGGCTCTACAGATGGTCAGACAGATCTGCTCCCACTTCACTATCTTGCTTTCTCCACATACATATTTGTCCAATGAATAAGATGCTAATATCTGTGTGTGTGTGGCGGGGGAGACCAGTCTACCAGTACAATAAAAAGTAAGGAGTGAGGAGAGGAGCAGTTAGGAGACTACGGTAAGAAGCCAGAGATGACAGTAGATTAAATCAAGATGATAGTAATCAATAGGGGATAAATGACCACATTGTGGGTATATTTTATTTTTGAGGGGCTAGGATGAAACCCAGGCCCTTGTGCATGTTGAGAAGGAGCTCTAACACTGAGCTACCCCCATCTCTGTTTTTGTTTTTTTTTTTTAATATATAAATGACATGAAAAAGGTAAGTGGGAGGGAAGCTGTTAAAGATGAAAAAAGACTTCAGAGACATATTAGCTAAATACAATTGCTTTGAGTCTTATTTGAGCAAATCTACAATGAGGAGAAGTTTTTGAGATAATCTAGGGAATTTAATCCCTAGGTCTGCATTTAGATTTGTTAGATATGATATTGGTATTGTGGTTGGCATTTTAAAAGTCATTATCTGTTATCTATGTGTACTGGAGTGTTCACAGGCAAAATTGTGTGATGTCCGGGATTTGCTTTAAAATATTCCAGAAAATTTAGGGAAGGAGGGAGAATACAATAACACTTTGAAAATATTTATAATGGTTGAAACTGGGTAATGATAAAAGGAGGCTCATTATAGTGTCTCTCTAGGATTGAGGATGTAGCTCAGTATTAGTGCAGTTGCCTAGCATGCAGAAAGCACTGCAAACAAGCAAAAAGAACAAGCAAAAAAAATAATTGCTACCTTTGTATGTGTTTGAAATTTTTCAAAAAAAATTTTTTTTAATAAAAAAGAGGATCAGGCACAGTGTCACACCCTTTAAGTCCTAGCTACTGGGAGGCTGAGATAGGAGGATTGTAAGTTCCAGTACAGCTTCAACAACTTAGCAAGACCCTGTCTCAAAATAAAATTAAAAAGGGATGGGAGATGCAGCTCAGTAGTAAAGTGTCTCTGGGTTTTTTGGGGGGGTTACTGTCCCCCTCAAAAGAGAGGGGGGAATGAATAAGAAAACAAAAGCTAAATTTAAATAAATATAGATATCTATTTCCAGGTCTTTTGTTATTAAACAGGAATAGAGAGATAAAGTGATAGCTGGAACAGAAGGAAGCTTGAAAGTTTTTGTTTGTTTGTTTTAGATGGGAGAAATAAAGGCATATTTGTATGCCATTGTAAAGAGAAAGAAAATTTGAAGATGCAAGGGAGAAGGGAGACTCCTTTGGGGAGGAGTGTCTTCAATAAAATCCGGTGCAGACATGGAAGTGTTGGTCTTTTTTTAAATTGTTAAAAATTTTTAAATTATTTTATGTATTTTTATGTGGTGCCGAGTGCCTCACACATGCTAGACAAGCGGTCTGCCACTGAGCTACAGCTACAGCCCAGGAAGCGTTGGTCTTAATCAGGAGGACATAGAGTTTATCCACAGCACAAGGAAGCAAGGCAAGACAGAGAAGGTGGACACAAATGTGAGAGAGACATGAAGAGAAAAGAGTTTATTGAAATTCTCTACTGAAATCTTCCATTTCCTCAAAGGAACAGGATGCAGGGTTATCAGTTAGGAGTGAGAATAGGAGACAAAATATTGGAGGTCTGAGAAAGAATAATTTGTCTAGGAGGGTGAGAGAGTGAATGGACCAGGGAGATCTGAAATGACTGCCAGGTAACATTACAAGCTTACTAGAATATAGTATGAATGAATAAGAAAACATTACATTCCCTACCAGAATATAAAGAGTGACTAATCATGGACGGTTTTTCTCTGGCCAGACTCTACGAGTAAATACAGGTGAGGAAGAGGCAGAGCTGTAATCAGGTTGTGGTTTCACCAGGTGAGTATTAGCAAGTGAGCACACACTGAAAAATTGAAGTATTATGTACAATAAACCTAGGTTGCTGTAACAAATCAACCCAACAGTTATGTTGTGACTTAAAACAGATGTCCTTTTTCCACTTCAAGCAACAATCAGAAGGGACCATTGCAGATCACTGGGTCTCAGCTTCAAACAATCATTTACAAACTGAAGATCCTTCAATCCTGTTTCTCTTCCATGCCTAAGGTATTTTTCTCATCTGAGTCACAGAAACAAGGTAGCAGCTTGAGGAGGAAGCACTGCCCTTGTTTTAAGGGTCTAGGCTGTCAATGCCACACATTATGCTGGTTTATATTCCATTAGCAAAGTACATTCTGACCTCCAATGACTACACTTCACTATAAGGAAGCCCAGTAATCAGTGTGCAAGGTCAGCTATGTGCTAAGCCATACTTCTGTCATTTTAAAAGGGGAGGATCGATGAGGGGTGGGGGAGG
This sequence comes from Geosciurus inauris, assembly GCA_004024805.1. Lineage (NCBI taxonomy): Eukaryota > Metazoa > Chordata > Mammalia > Rodentia > Sciuridae > Geosciurus > Geosciurus inauris. The sequence continues at coordinate 124,996 of PVHX01001981.1, read as the reverse complement.
ACTGTTTTGGTGGCAGTGCTGAGGATCAAACCCAGAACCTCCCACATGTTAAGTAAGTGCTCTACCATTGAGCTGCTTCCCCATCCCAGGAGGATGGAGCTTAGCAGACAATTAGAACTCTCTGCAATGGAGTGATTATAACTTAGGAATTTACACTAAGCAATGAAGAATGGGAGGATTTGAGAAGAAGGAGGCATATAACCAAAAGGTGGTAAAGTTGTTGATAGTAGAGTATAAGGATGACTGGGGTCAGGGTTCTAGACAGATGCTGGACATTGAGAACATGGAATTACTGTTATTAATTACATCAGGGTATAAGATGATCTCACACAGGGAGTGACTCACACAGGATGAAAGGCAAAATTATAGGAGGAAAGGAGGTCAAGGAACTGAGGCAAGACATTTGAAAGCTAATCTATATAAATGTTGAAATTACTCAGAATTATGCTGTGTACTCATGTACCAGCTACTAAAATCTTTTGAGAAATGAAGGCAAGTAATAAATATGGGATAGTAGTTGGTATAACCTGATGAAATGAGATTCAAAGCTAGAATATATATATAATTTTTTATTTGTTCTAATTAGTTATACATGGCAGTAGAATGCAGTTTGACACATTGTACACAAATGGAGCACAACTTCTCATTCCTCTGTAGAGTCACACCAGTAGTATAATCATACATGTATATAGGGTAATAATGTCGGTCTCATTCTACCCTCCTACCTATCCCCACAGCCCCACCCCTCTCCTCGTTCTCCTCTGCACAATCCAAAATTCCTTCATTCTTCCCTATCCCATTCGCTTATCAGAGAAAACATTAGGCCTTTGGTTTTTTGGGATTGGCTTATTTTGCTTAGCATGATATTCTCTAGTTCCATCCATTTACCTGCAAATGCCATAATTCCATTCTTCTTTAAGTCTGAGTAATATTCCATTGTGTATATGTACCATATTTTCTGGTGGTTTTTTTTGTGTGTGTGTGTGTGTTTTTAGTACCAGGGATTGAACTCAGGATCACTCAACCATTGAGCCACATCCACAGCCCTATTTTTGTGTTTTATTTAGAGACAGGGTCTCACTGAGTTGCTTAGCACCTCGCTATGATTGCTGAGGCTGGCTTTGAATCCACGATACTCCTGTCTCAGCCCCCCAAAGTACTGGGATTACAGGCGTGCACCACCGTGCCCAGCTCTGTACCACATTTTCTTTATCCATTCATCTGTTGAAGGGCATCTAGGTTGGCACCATAGTTTAGCTATTGCAAATTGAGCTCCTATAAACATTGATGTGACTGCATCACTGTAGTATGCTGATTTTAAGTCCTTTGTGTATAAACCGAAGAGTGGGATAGCTGGGTCAAATGGTGGTTCCATTCCAAGTTTTCTGAGGAATCTCCATATTGCTTTCCATAGTGGTTGCACAGTTTGCAATCCCACCAGCAATGTATGAGTGTACCTTTTACCCCACATCCTCGCCAACACTTCTTTTTGCTTGTATTCTTGATAACTGCCATTCTGACTGGAGTGAGATGAAATATTAGTTTTGATTTGCATTTCTTTAATGGCTAGAGATGTTGAACATTTTTGCATATATTTGTTGACTGATTACATATCTTCTTTTGAGAAGTTTCTGTTCAGCTCCTTAGCCCATTTATTGATTGGGTTGTTTGTTTTTTTGGTGTTAAGTTTTTTTAGTTCTTTATATATCCTGAGATTAGTTCTCTGTATATATAAAAATTTTTTGAGAGGGCATCTTGCTATATTGCTCAATCTGTTTTCCAACTCCCTCCAATTCCTGGGCTTATGTGATTCTTCTGGCCCTCAACTAGCTGGGGTTACAGGTGCATGCCACCATACTGGCTAAAAGCTGGGGATTTTTAGGGAGGAGTAGTAGTTTGAAACTAGAAATGAAGAGCAAAGGGAATCCTCATTCCATCTCCAGGCCATTAAGCAGGATGTGACAGAAGGAATATCCATTGATAGAGAGGGCTACAGAAGAAGTGGAAATCTCCCAGGGGTGATTCAGGTTTCAGGCCCAGCAAGGCAGGGAAGGGGGTGAGAGAATGCAGGAACTAGGCTGCCCACTCTAGGCATTACAGTGAGCACACTGGGAATATCTTGAAAGTCAGGGAAGAATGGGAGAAGGGAAGAGAAGGAGGTTTGAAAGTCAGCCATCTGGGGGTTGGAGTGAGGGAGTTGGAGGGTGCCTGGATGTGCACAGCTGCTTTTAGTGTTGATGGAAACAAGAATAAAGGGATGGTGTGATTAATCGTGGTGGGTTCAGGGTAGATAAGGTTGGCAAGGTTGAGAATGTTGTGTGGTGAGGAGGAGTGAGAGGTCTTTTCAGGAATTCGGAGGCCACTCTGCTCTTTGGGCATGGCAAGGAGAAGCGGGGGAAGAATGGTTTGAATTACCGCATAGAGTAAGAAAAACAGCTGGAATCTATAAAGGAATTTTCTCTGGAGGAAGGACAGGGCTCTCCTCAGGCTGATGTTCTCAAGCTTCTGATGTTTTCTAGTGGTTTCTTCCCATGTCATTTTGGAAAGAATGAGGGAAACCCCGCAGGACAAGCAGCATAAGATCAGTTCTTTCCCAGAACTCCCAGACTCTGTTCATTGTGGCTGGAATCTCACTCACAGCAGGGGAAATTCTTGCCATATGGCATAATCAAGCCAAAATTTGTCATCTATTTTTGAGGGATTAAAATTTTTGAGTCGTTTTCTGGCATATCCCCCAGATTCTTCTTTCTGATATATTTCTAGTTTATGAATCAAGCCATTCATCCATTTATTTATCCAACAAATATTTCTTTCCTTAGTAACTAGTCTAGCATAGTTTTATTTTAGGCATTTAGGAAGTGATAATAGTGATCTATTCCCAATCCTGCAAGAGTTTAGACTATTTGGGATGATAAGAAAAAAATAAAAAAAAGATAGAAGGAAGGACACAAGGGGAAGAGGGAGGAGAAAGAACATATAGAAAGAACAGTAGCCAAAATAGGTTATTTTGGGCTGGGGATATAGTTCAGTGGTAGAGTGCATACCTAACACGCATGAGGTCCTGGGTTCCATGCTCAGCATTGAAAAAAAAAATGTTAAATTTAAAAAGCTATATGCGAAACTCATGAAGACTATAAACCTTTATTATGGGACATCAAACAGGGTTACATAAATGGGGAGACTTATTGGGTTCACAGAGGGGGAAGATTCAGTACTAGAACATCAAATATGTTGAAATTAATCTAAAATTCAATGTCCTTTAGTAAATGTGCCAACTAAAAATTTTTAAACTGGATGAGCTAAGCAGAAAATATCGAGAAAGGTACACATGGGCCAAAAATTTTTCTTTGAAGGGGAATAAACAGCAATCCTACTTCTGGGTATCTACCAAAAAAAAAAAAAAAAAAAAAAAAGTGGAAGAAGGGCCAAATTTGCACATGCTTGATTCTTCTTGAATGGGTGTTGTCTTTTGCTGCTGCCATAGCGTATGGACCTCAGACTCCAGATTCTTCAGCTTTGGACACAGACTGGTAACAGTGGCTCTCCAGGAAGCTTCCAGGCCTTCAGTCTCAGGCTGGGCTATATCATCATTGGTCCCTCTGGCTCTAAGGCTCCAGCTTCTTGGACTTGAGCAGCTACTGGTATCTCTGGCTCTCTAGGCTACAGGTGGCAGTTGTGGGAAGATACAGCCTCTGATGGTGTGAGCCAATCTAATAAATCCCTTCTTCTAACTATATATATTCTATTGTTTTTATTCCTCTGGAGAACCCTAATATGCCTCCTAAATTTAAGGCAATTAAAGTAATGTGATGACTGACTAGAATGGAAAAACAAACAGAAGAGAATAGCAAACTCATTTTTAAAAAATTGGAAGCTTTGTACAGTGGCAGTATCATTAGCCAAGGAGGTTTATCTGAGGCAAGATTATTGCTAACTGAAAATTTTTATTTTAATTTTTTTTTAGTTGTGGATGGACACAATATCTTTATTTTTATTTATTTTATGTGTGCTGAGGATCAAACCCAGTGCCTCACGCATGCGAGGCAAGCGCTCTACCACTGAGCCACAATCCCCGCCCGCTAATTGAAAATTATTCCCCATATCCCACCATGCCAACCTGAAATACAGTCAGCATTAGCAATTTTGACAGTCTTTACAGAGACCGAACAAACAAAAACAAAACTGGAAATCAATGCTAATTTTTTTGAAAAAATTTATTTTTCAGTGCTGGGAATTGAACCCAGGACCTTGAGCATGCTAGGTGAACATGCTACCACTAACCTAGACTTAATGCTAACTTGTAATGAAAATTCTTTTACATGCTGGATACCAACTTAATTTTTCATGATAGAACATGATGATTTTAAAAACATATTTTAGAACCAAAATTTATAATGCTGTTAACAAAATTCCTTTTGTTCTCAGTTACTTGTTTGTGTAAATAAGGTGTCTCAGTATTTCCAGATATAAAAATAAAAATATTTTATGAATCATATTACATTCATTATATTGATAAAATTATATTCTTTATATTATACATAATATTGTTAATTTTTAACCTGTCTCAATATTGCAATGAGTAATCTTCATCCATAAGAATGAATAAGCTGCATCTAGTGCTGTCATTCAGATATGCACTTACAATTTTCTTTTTCTGGTACTGGAAATTAAACCCAGAGTGCTTTACCGCCGTGCTTTTTCTCCAGCCCTTCTTTAATTTTTTTATTTTGGGGCAGGAGCTTACTGAGTTGCCCAGGCTGGCTTCAAATTTATGATCTTCTTGCCTTAGCCTCCTGAGTAGACAGAATTACAGGCCTGAGCCACCATGCCAGGTTGCAATTTTCTTTTTTATGTTTTAAGAATGACAAATTTGCCAGGCACCATGGTGCACTTCTGTAATCCCAGCAATTTAGGAGGCTGACGCAGGAAGATCACAAGTTCAAAGCCAGTCTCAGCAACTTAGTAAGGCCCTTAGCAACTATCTCAAAAAAATAAAAATAAAAAATGAAAAGACAAAATTGCAGCCAGGCATGGTGCATTCCTATAATTCTACCTACCTAGGACGCTGAGGCAGGAGGATCCCAAGTTTGAAGCCAGCATGGGCAATTTAGTGAGACACAGTTTCAAAATAAAAAATAAGAAGGCCTGGGGATATACCTCAGTGGCAGAGTGCCCTGCTGGGTTCAATCTCTAGTAATGCACAATTTTTTTCTTTTTTTAAATTATAAACTTGTTATATTGATCAATTTAGTAAATTTACTAATAATTAAAATGATAGATTTGAATATTTAAATCATTTATTAACCCAAGAAATAAATTAATTTAAATTTATGTACATATAAATTATAGGTTACAGAGTATAATCAATGATCAGACTTCAAGTGTAAAAAATGTTTTATATTGAGATAAAACCATATGGGAAATATGGAATAGAAATATTAGGCCCAGGATATCAAAGAATAATGCAAAATCTCTGGATGTTAAAGAAAAGTCTCAAATTGTTAGGATATTTAGATTTCACTGGATACATTTTTTTTTTTACAATGATGAAACATGATTTGAGACAGGGTCTCTAAATTGCTTAGGGCCTCACTAAGTTGCTGAGGCTGATTTTGAACTTTGCGATCCTCACACCTCAGCCTTTCGTGCCCTGCTAATATTTTTTAAATGAAATGTGTTAGATCCCATTTACACCTTGACTAGAAAATAATTAGGAAACACAGCTCAAAGAATAGTGTTTAAACCAGGCACAGTGTTACATGCCTCTAATCCCAGCTGCTCAGGAGGCTAGGCAAGAGCATCAGTTCAAGCAAGTCCTTAGCAAGCAAGACCTTGTCTCAAAAATTGGGTACAGGGGCTGGGATTGTGGCTCAGCAGCACAGTGCTTGCCTTGCATGTGTAAGGCACTGGGTTCAATCCTCAGCATCACATGAAGATAAATAAATAAAATAAAGGTATTGTGTCCACCTACAACTAAAAAAAATTGTTTTTAAATTGGGGGTGCAGCTGGCCACTGTGGCGCACACCTATAATCCCAGCAGCTTTGGAGGCTGAGGCAAGAGAATTGCAAGTTAAAAGCCAGCCTCAGCCACTTAGCGAGGTCCTAAGGAACTTAGTGAGACCCTGTCTCTAAATAAAATATAAAAAAATGGTTGGGGATGTGGCTCCATGGCTAAGTGCTCCTGGGTTCAATCCCTGGTATAAAAAAAAATTTGGGGTGCAGCTAAGCAATAGAGTGCTCCTGGGTTCAATCACCAAACCCACTGCACCAGAGAGAGAGAGAGAAAGAGAGAGAACAAGCATTTAATTGAAATGTGGGCAGGTTAAGAAAGCACTTTGATAACCAGAGAGCTGCATAAAGGTATCTCCTTTATACTAAATCTTGAAAGAGAAGTAGCTCAGGAGAGGCCAATTAATGCAGAAAATGGCTGAAAAAAAGGACCCTTTGCCAGGATTACAACAGACATGGAAATTTCTGTTACTCAGGTCATCATTTCAGAAAACGTGTTCTCTAAAAAGTAAGGATGCACAAGAAGGTTGACGGCTGTTCTGTGGAAAAAAATTTTGGTAGTGACAATTTTCTTTTAAAAGTTTTTTTTAAAAAAATCTATATATGAGAAATTACCAGTCATTCCTTGGTATCCATAGGGGATTGATTCCAGGACCTCCTGGAATATTAAAATCCAAGCTCAAGGGGCTGGGGTTATGGCACAGTGGTAGCGTGTTCACCTAGCACGTATGAGGCACTGGGTTCGATCCTCAGCACCACATAAAAATAAAGATATTCTGTCCACCTACAAATAAAAAATAAATATTAAAAAAAATTTTAAAAAAATCTAAGCTCAAGTCTCTTATCTAAAATGCCATAGTATTTGCATATAAGCTACACAATCACACTGTATACTTTAAATCATCTCTATATTCCTTATGACTAACACAAAGTAAATGCTACGTTGCTATTATACTGTATTATTTAGGAAACAATGACAAATAAAATAAGTCTGTACATATTCAGTACAAACACGATTTTTTTCTGAATGTTTTTGATCCAAGGTTGGTTGAATCTGCGGATGCAGAATCCACATATATGGAGGGCCCACTGCAGACTGATAAAATTGTACATGTGATTGTTCTGTAACAAGTGGCCTTGTGAGAGTATAGCACAATAATTAAGAGGATAGATTTTGATGCCAGATTGGTGGGTTCAAATCAATGCTGGCTCTTTACTAGCAGTGTACAGTAAGTAACTCAACTGTCTTTGCAGGTGCAAAATGAGAATACTCCTACTATTTTCTTCATAAGGTTGTTGCCAGGGTTAAATGAGATAACATCATAAGGAAAATCCTTAAGAACAAAGTCTGGGATACAGTAAGTGATATGAATGGACTTCTGTGCCATATCTAAGAATGTCAGAGATGACTTGATACAGGAGTGAGGGGCCTTTGATATTTAAGCCAGTGCATGATCAGCTTAAATATTAATAATGGCCATGCTACATATTCTTGTTCAACAAACATTAACTTTTTGGCTACTGGTTTGTCTTAATATATGTGATGTATTTTCTTTCAAAATTTATTACTATACTTTTATACTTTCACTAAAATAAAAAAGTTAATTTCTCTAATTTATGAATGTATAAAGTAAAAAAAAAACCCATACAAATTAAAATTTACTATTCTCCATTTTAGTGATTCTGTACCAAAAATCAAATCACATTGTGCTGTTTAATCCAAACACATCTCATAAACTCCTATAATGTTTTGTAAAGACAAAAACTATTTTGAAAAGGTTTAAAATTTTTGGCAAAGGTTGGACTACACATGACTGAAATGTTGACTAACGGTACAAGACTGCCAAAATGCTGAGAGCCATCCGTGAACTGTACGTGAACCAAAACGACTTGGAAGCCATTAGGCAGGAAAGCCTGGGATGGAGAACTCCCAGCGGCAACCTCGTGGGTTTGAGAATGCTTGGTTCATGTGGCTTACTACCCAGCTCCATCTAAGTTCAGCACAACATGAGAGATGGGGTGACCCGTGGAGTCACAGAGCCTCTTGGAAATGGGTGTGGCTTGCCAAGATGCCAATCAATCTATTTGCTGCAAGACCCCTGCCACACTGAGAAGCAAGACTCCTACTGCTGAAATCTTATCCTTACCTTAAATAAAGAAGCGAAGCCATTTCTTAGTTGCTCAGTTCCAGCTCCTTTCAGGACTGGACGATCTATCAGGCACTCCCTCTAAATCTAATTTCTGGCTGTTTCTTATTCTTTACTAATTATTTGAGACTTTCTATTTCTCAGGCAGCTCACACCTCCTGAGCAGGAAACTACCCTGGCGGGGTGCTGGCTACCCTTCCATATCTGGTGCCCAATTAAACTTTTCTAGTTGGACTGTGGACTATCTATGTGACCTTGCTATGCCATTAAACATAGCACTGATGACCACAGGTGAATTTTTTTTTTTTTTGAGATGCAGTCTCATTGTGTTGATTAGGCTGGCCTTGAATTTGTGATCTCCTGCCTCAGCCTCCCAAGTAGCTGAGATTATAGGTGCAGGCCATGATGCTCAACCTATTTTATTAACTAAATAAAACTTGACTGTAGTGTTGGTTGACACTGTATTGGTGCTAATGGATTCACATTAACATTTTTTTGAGATACCAGGATTATATTTAATATGCTGCCAAGTAAGAATATACTGGTATTCACCGTGGCAATATAATAAGTGATGGACTGAAAGTTTGGCCAATGCTTTGTATTTTTTATCATTTAGTGAATTTTATAAAAATTGTAGCCTACTACAATATTTAGCTCCTCTTTTCACCTTAACTAATGAATGGAATGTCAATTATTCTTGGCAGGAAAGCAAGTGGGAGACAGAGAATGGTAATTTTTTAAAAACAATTTTGGGTTTGATGCATCAAAGAATCTAAAAATTATGGACTCTCTCCAAAAAACTACACATTTTTACAATACTTAGTATATTTCAGGGATGTGAGTAATGTTTCTCAAAGTATCATCTGTGAACCATCTGCTTCCAAATTTCTTGAGGTTCTTATAAAAGTTCAGATTCCTGTCCTACTAATGATTTGAAATCTCACAAGATCAGGCCCAGAAACAACAATAATAATCATTATTATTATTTTTGCTGTGCTGGTGATGGAACCCAGGCCCTCGCATACGTTAGGCTATTACTGTACCACTCAATTATACTCTTAACCCCAAAATAAAACTTCCAACAACATCCACTTTTTTAAAAAAAATTTATTTTAGTTGTAGATGGGCACAATACCTTTATTTATTTTTATGTGGTGTTGAGAATCAAACCCAGTGCTTCACATACGCTAGGCAAGTGCTCTACCTCTGAGCCACAATCCCAGCCTCAACATTCACTTTTAAAGTTTAAAAATGAACTGTTTTTTTATGAGAGGAAAACACAGAGAAATAAGCACATCCATGTGTATCATCTTAGAATTCTGTCAGACAGTACTAGAGGCTTGTGATTATCCCTGCTTTTCCAACATCCAGTCCTATTCCTATAGGTTATCACTCTCAACTTCTTTGTTTCACTAATATTTTTCTCCATATCTTTAAAAAATTATATGCTTATATCCATTTTTCTTTTATTTATTTTGGTGCTGGGGATTGAACCCAGGGCCTTGAACATTCTAGGCAACTGCTGTATCACTAAGCTAGATCTCCAGCCCCTTATGCCACTATTTGTTGGTTTGTCAACTTAATTCCTTGGAAGAGCACTGGCGCTGGGGTCCCACTATTCCTTTCAAGGGCATGAAAAATACTAAATCTCTCTCCCTTATCTCAACTTTGTTTTTCTTACCTTGTGCCCTAATTCTAATTTTTTGTTAAACCAATGGTCAATGTTACATTAAGTCAACATCAATATTATACAGAGCCAATTAATGCATTGCAACCTCTTTTCCTCCATGTTTTCATTTTTTTCTGAAGTTAATAAAGGTCTCATTTTCTCATTATTTTATCTACCTATTGTTAATTTTTTCACAATGTTCCAGCATCTCTGCTATATATTGACCAGTCCTATTCCTATAGGTTATCACTCTCTGTTGGGTCTGAAGCGGGTATTTCTTCAGACCCAAAATTTCTTTTTTTTTTTTTTTGGACACAATACCTTTATTTTTTATGTTGTGCTGAGGATCAAACCCAGTGCCTCACACATGCTAAGCAAGTGCTCTACCACTGAGTTACAACCCCAGCCCCTAATTTCATTATTTTTTTAAATGTTGAAAACACTTAAGATTATTTTTTCTGAGCTGCCTCCAGAGTCCTCTTTCTCTCACCTCATCTCTGGCACTGTTGTTTCCTTGAGGTTTTGGGATATCCTCTCGTGCCACCTTAGGATTTTCCTTGCTGCTTTTCTTGTTGGATCTTCTTTTCCACATCTTCCATGTTCTGGTTTTATTTCCTTATTTGCTGAAGTAGTTCTTCCAGTTTCCTAAGAAAGAATGGCACAGGAGGTATAACATTTGACTTGTCTATCTGAAAATGTATAATTCATGTTAATTGATTCACAGTTAGTTTGGTTAAGGATTCTAGGCTAAAAATAGTTTTCCCTCAGATTTTTTTTAGTTCTTTTTCTTCTTTTTTGGTGCTGGGGATAGAACCCAGAGCCTTGCATGTGCTAGGCAAATGCTCTTCCATTGAACTACATCCCAGCCCTTCCTAATTTTTAAGGTTACACTTTATTATTTTCTACCAAGGGTGGTTAATAACAATACTGATGCAATTTTTTTTTTTGTACCAAGGATGGAACTGGTACTTGACCACTGAGCCACATCCCCAGCTCTGCTTTGTATTTCAGTTAGAGACTGGATCTCACTGAGTTGCTTAGCACCTCACCATTGTTGAGGCTGGCTTTGAACTTGCAATTCTCCTGTCTCCGCCTCCCAAAGTGCTGGGATTACTGGTGTGCACCACTGCGCCCAGCTCGGACACAATTTTGAGGTTTTTTTTCTTTTCTGATGAGCTTTTTGTTTCTGAAGATTTTATAATTTTTTCCTTTGTCCAAGATGTTCTGAAACTTGATGTGACTTGAAATGGTTTTGTTTAAATTTTTATGATGCACCTATCAATATAGGCACTCCTATCTTTCAGTCCTGGGAAATTTTCTTCTATAATTTCCCTGATAATTTGCTCTCCCTGTTTTTTCTGTTTATTCTTCCTAAAATTCCTATTAATAAACACTAAATGGATCCTCTAATGTTCTATTTCCTCTTCTATCTTTTCCAACCTTATCTTCCAGTCTTTTATTGCATATTTACATATTATTTACATATTATTCCTCTAATGTTCTCATATTTCCTCTTCTATCTTTTCCAACCTTATCTTCCAGTCTTTTATTGCATATTTACATTTTTACAAGTATCTATTGATTCATAGATTGCCCTTCGTATTTACGAATGAGACTCTACACATTTGTTAGTCAACTTTCCATCACTATAATGAGATACCTGAAACGATTAATTTATAAAAAGAAAAGGTTTATTTTGGCTCATAGTTTTGGAGGTCCCAGTCTAAGATCAAGTGTATCCACTACTTTAGACCTCTGGTGAGGTGCCAGATGGTAATGGTGGTGACTTTCAAGATACAAAACATACCAATACTGGCTTTTGAATGTCCCACAAAGGCCCATGTGTTAAAGGCTTGCTGGTATCATTGGGAGTTGGTGGAACCTTTAAGAAGTAGGGCCTAGTAACAGATCTTCAGGTCATTAGGAGCATACCCTTGAAGGGAATTATGGGACCCTAGCCCCTTCCTGGTGCTCTTTTATTCCCCAGTCATGAGATATGTAGTTCTGCTCTGCCACACAGGTCCCACCATTTGGCATTTGGCACCCCAGATGTCTAAAGCAATGGGTCCACTTAATCTTGGACTGGAACCTCTAAAACCATGAGCCAAAATAAATCTTTTCTGTGAACTGGTTTTTCACTGCTGGCACATCTATTTGTGATATTTGGGCTCCTGACTGTAAACATCTGGAGAGCTTGCCTTACCACTTCTCTGAGAGAACATTCACTTAATGCCCCTCTTTTGGTCCACTGAGGGAAAGTCGTCCAGCTATGCAGGCTGAGTACAGAAACCTGGGGTCTAACTATTTCATAGGGACTTGCAACCATCCCTCCTATTCTCTTGACCTAACTTTCAGGGGCATCTGGTACCTCCCAAATGCTGACGCTTTAGTCTCTAAGGGGAACTGGCCTTCATTTTCATTTAGGTTTCGATCTCCTCTTCTCTGCTAAACTAATTACTACTCCTTCATTCAATGTTATCTTCCAGACACTTCTTGTTGTCCAAATACTTGTTGAAATCTCTAATCCCATACTCCCCACCCTTTGTTTTGTCATTGTAGGTTAATGGGTTTTTGTTTTATCCCTTTACTGACACTTTAATGGGTTTTGAAGGAAAAAATGATTGTGTGTGAGGGAGATTCTTGTGAGTAAATCACAATTCATAAGTGGAATTCTGAAGTAATTTTTTTTTGGTACTGGGGATTGCACTCAGGGATTCGTCTACCACTGAGCTACATCTTAGCTAATTTTTATTTTTTAGTTTGAGAGAGAGTCTCACTAAGTTGCAGAGGTTGGCCTTGAACTTGCCATCCTCCCTAGTTGCTACAATTATAGGCATGTGACACTATGCCTGGCTCCAGAGTATTTCTTATGCAACCTATACTTGAGGGCTACCAGCTAATTAGAATAGTGGATAACTAGTGACCATGTATATGAACTAGATAAATTTATGTGGAATGAATGATTTGAAAACCAACTATGATGTTTGGTGAACTACTATCATAGGAAGTTATCAGATCCCACAATAGAAAGCACTGCCAAATGAATGAAAAGAAAAGAAGAAAGGAAAGAAGGAAGGTCACAAACAAGTTAACTATAGCTATTTCTATCTATCCACATTGTGGGTTAGATACATGATTATATTCATCTTTGTACTTTTTCTTTATTTTCTAAGTTTTATGCACTGTACATGACTATTGTTGAGACTATGGGAGAAAATTTCTGTACATCTCTTCAATACCTTACCTGTATAAGTGAAATACTGTCCACACAATCTGAAATACATACATTAACTGGATAGGCTTTTTTTTTAAATATATTTTTATTTGTCAATGGATCTTTATTTATTTATATGTGGTGCCGAGGATCGAACTCAGTGCCTCACACATGCTAGGCAAGTGCTCTACCACTGAGCCACAACCCCAGCCCCTGGATAGGCTGTTATTGAATGCTTAGACCAAAGTTAAACCCACAGAGGTATTATTAATAAATAGGCAACTATTTCCTGATTCATAAACTACTAATTCTGAAAAGAAAAAGTTGGTGTTGGGAGTTGAAAGTGTCTTCCTTCCTTCCTTTCTTTTACTTTCGGTGCTGGGGATTGAATCCAGGACTTTGTACATGCTAGGCAAGCATTCTATCACTGAGCTACACCATAGCCCTAAATTCTAGCGTTTTAAGGGAATAGAAAACAGAATCAAAGGGGTAAGATATCATCCTTAACTAAGAATGGAGATTGAGGGAGTTAGTCAATGTGTAATCAGTGATATTAAATTAAACAGTGAAAGATAAACAGGAGTTAATCAGACATAGTTGTGGGATGGGGGTGGGTGTTCCTGGTAGAAGGGGCTGGGTGAAGTAAAAGCACATCACTGTGACTGGAAGATAGCTGGTGTGTGAGCTGGAAGCTGATGTGAAAGACATTTGGGAGGGAGACAGTGACCTAATCATATAGGACTTTGCAGGCTACACTAAGAATTTTGGGTTTTACTAGAATTAAGAAACCACCAAAATGTTTTAATCAAGGAAGGGATGAAACAATTTAAATTTTTTAAAGATTGCTATGGCAGTAGCAATGGGGCAAGGAAGTAACCAATTATGGCTCTTGTCAAAGTCCACATAATAGGGCTGGGGCTGTAGCTCAGCGGTAGAGCGCTTGCCTCCCATGCGTGAGGCACTGGGTTTGATCCTCAGCACCACATAAAAATAAATAAGGATATTGTGTGTCAGTCTACAACTAAAAAAAAACTTAAAAAAAAAAAAAGTCCACATAATAGTGGCTTGGACTAAGGTAGTGGCAATGGACAAGGAGAGAAATATTTGAATTTCGAGAGAAAGAGAAGGGTTAAGAAAGTTTCCTGGGTTTCTGTTTTAAAACAAATATGTAGAGGCAGATGTCACAGTGAAGATGGCAAGAGAAGCAGAATTTGGAACAAGTAAAGATCAAGAGTTCAGTGTGGGATGTTTGTAAGATATCCAAACAGATATATCAAGTAGGGAGGTGATTATAAATATCTGGAAGAGAGGTCAGAACCTTCCAGAGGTAAAAGATTAGGTGTCATCAACAAATAGATGACATTTAAAGTCACAGGATGGATGAGTTTATTTAGGGAGAGAGAGAATACAGATGAGAAGAGTAGAAGAGAAAGGAAAGCCTTTAGGAATTTCCTATTTTAAAGAACAAGGAGAGAAGTACCGTCTGGGGAATGAGGAATAGCCTTTAAGGTTGGTTAAAACCAGAAGAGGTCTGCATGCAGTGCCAAAGAATGCAGGTTTCAAAAAGGAAGATTTGATCAATTGATTGCAAAGATGATAGGAAAGTGTCCCTTGATTTCAGTAGGGTGGGGGGCGTGTCACTGATTACCACTGTAGTATTATCAAATGGATTAAGTTCTGTTGCAAATGCCAGAGGGACCAATTTATCATGGATTAACCCATCAAGGTTCATTCAGTTCAATTTTGGGGGGGGGGGTACTGGAGTTTGAACTCAGGGACACTCGACCACTGAGCCACATCCCCAGCCCTATTTTGTGTTTAATGTAGAGACAGGGTCTCACTGAGTTGCTTAGCACCTCGCACTTGCTGAGGCTGGCTTTGAACTCGTGATTCTCCTATCTCAGCCTCCCTAAGTGCTGGGATTACAGGCTTGCGCCACCATGCCCGGCTCATTCAGTTCAATTTTATTTTAATTTTTTTTTTTTTTTAGTGCCAGGGATTGAACTCAGGGGCACTTGACCACTGAGCCACATTCCCAGCCCTATTTTGTGTTTTATGTAGAGACAGGGTCTCATTGAGTCGCTTAGCGCCTCGCCATTGCTGAGGCTGGTTTTGAACTTGCGATTCTCCTGTGTCAGCCTCCCTAAGTGCTGGGATTATAAGTGTGAGCCACCGCGCCCGGCTTTGTTTTAATTTTTTTAAAGTTGTGTATGTACTTCTGGTTCAGTCTGGGTAGATTATATGTCTCTAAAAATCTGTCTATGTCTTTGAGATTTTCTATTTTATTGGAGTATAAGTTTTCAAAATAGTTTCTAATTATCTTCTGTATTTCAATAGTGTCTGTCATGTTATTTCCCTTTCCATGATGAATTTTAGTAATCTGAGTTTTCTCCTCTTTGTTAGTGTGGCTAAGGGTTTATCAATTTTATTTATTTTTTCAAAGAACCAACTTTTCATTTTGTCAATTTTTCAATTGTTTCTTTTGTTTCAATTTCATTAATTTCAGCTCTGATTTTAATTATTTCCTGTCCTAAACTACTTTTGGTGTTGACTTGCTCTTCTTTTTCTAGGGGAAATGCAAATGCCATAGGGACCAATTTACCATCAGGGTTCATTCAGTTCAATTTTAGATTTTGAGTTTTATTTTTTCTGAGATGTTCTGGTTAAAAGGATAACTATTTCATAACTTTTATACTTTCTCACACTCATTTTTCAAAAAAAGTAAATTTTGTTCTTTTTTTAAAAACTGAAACTCATTCTGTCTTGCAATTGCCATAGAGGGTCCACTGGACCCTTTCCTTAACTTAGTCTCTTAGTGATTTTGATTTCGTCTAGTTTCATACAAGTAAAACATTTTGCTATATCATTATTCGAAGAATTATTTCCATATTACTCAACAATACTCCTAACTATGCTAGAAAAGACAAAAGGTATAGAATTTATAATCACCTAGCTAGCAAGTAGGTTCAACAGTGAAATAAATCATCATCGTAAGTTAGTCATTTTCTTGGCTCACTACTATGTCTAATCTTTTGTCATCTTTTTTTTTGGCGGGGGTACTAGGGATTGAACTCAGGGGCACTCAAACACTGAGCCACATCCCCAGATAGGTCTCACTGAATTGCTTAAGTGCCTTGCTTTGGCTGAGGCTGGCTTTTTTTTTTTTTTTTTTTTTTGGTACTGGAGATTGAACTCAGGGGCACTCGACCACTGAGCCACATCCCCAGCCCTATTTTGTGTTTTATGTAGAGACAGGGTCTCACTGAGTTGCTTAGCGCCTCGCCATTGCTGAGGCTGGCTTTGAACTTGCGATTCTCCTGTCTCAGCCTCCCTAAGTGCTGGGATTACAGGCTTGCGCCACCGCGCCCGGCTTGAGGCTGGCTTTTAATTCGCAACACTCTTGCCTCACTCTCTCAAGCCACTGGGACTGCATCATCATTTAAGGGAATATTTAAAAAAAATCTAAAACTTACCTTTGCATTGTTT
Source organism: Geosciurus inauris (assembly GCA_004024805.1). Classification (NCBI taxonomy): domain Eukaryota; kingdom Metazoa; phylum Chordata; class Mammalia; order Rodentia; family Sciuridae; genus Geosciurus; species Geosciurus inauris. The sequence goes on along the minus strand of PVHX01001981.1, from coordinate 108,470 downwards.
ATTGTTGTTTTGTATTTCCAATATAGCAAAGAAAGGAAAATTGATAAAGAGAAACATTTCAAAATATTAGAAAAATTAGAAGATGAATTCAAAAAGATAGAACTCTGGAGTTTAAGGATGATGGTGAAATTTATTATACAAGTGAATTCTCAGGCTGTGAATTCACAGATGACATTCTGGATGATTTTCTCAAGCTTAAGAATGATGACTCAGGGTTGGGGCTACAAACAAAATAAAGGCATTCTATCTACAACTACAAAAAAGTTTTTAAAAAAGAATGATGACTCAACAATATATATATATATTTTTTAAATATTTTTTTAGTTGTTGATGGATATTTATTTTATTCATCTATTGTTTGTATGTGGTGCTGAGGATCGAACCCAGTGCTTCACGCATGCTAGGCAAGCGCTCTACCACTGAGCTACAGCCTCAGTCCCTCAACAATATATATTTAAGGATAAGAAGAAAATATGGAATTCTCATCCAGTGGGAATGACTTCCTTATTCAAATTTTGCAACCAGAACCCAAGCCATTTTAAAAGGATGTGTAATATACCTAAACCAATCACTTTCCTATACTCCAATAATGAATCTGCTAAAAAAGAAATTTAGAGCAGGGCGCGGTGGCACAAGCCTGTAATCCCAGCACTTAGGGAGGCTGAGACAGGAGAATCACGAGTTCAAAGCCAGCCTCACCAATGGTGAGGCACTAAAGCAACTCAGTGAGATCCTGTCTCTACATAAAACACAAAACAGGGCTGGGGATGTGGCTCAGTAGTTGAGTGCCCCTGAGTTCAATCTCCAGAACCAAAAAAAAAAAAAAATTTAGGAAAAGTTCTCATTTGCAATAACCTCAAAATACTAAAAAATACTGGGGAATTAATCTAACAAAGGATGTGAAGGACCTCTACAATGAAAACTATAGAACACTGAAGAAAGAAATTGAAGATGACCTTAGAAGATGGAAAGACCTTCCATGTTTTTGGAGAGGCAAAATTAATATCAAAATGGCCATACTACCAAAAGCGTCATACAGATTCAATACAATCCCTATCAAAATACCAATGACATTTTTCACAGAAGTAGACAAAGACATTCTAAAATTCATTTTGAAAAACAAGAGACCTAGAATAATCAAAGCAAAACCTGAGCAGAGAGTATGATGCTGGAGTTAGAATACCAGACCTGAAATTATATTACAGATCTACAGTAACAAAAACAACACGGCACCAGCACCAAAACAGACATGAAGGACAAATGGAATAGAATAAAAGACACAGAGACAAACCTACATAAACACAGTTATCTCATACTAGACAAGGGTGCCAAAAACAAGTGCTGGCGAAAAGACAGCCTCTTCAACAAATGGTATGGGAAAACTGGAAATCCCCATGTAGAAGAATGAAATTTGACCACTATCTCTCAACCTGCACAAAAGTCACTCACAGTGGATCAAAGACCTAGGAATTAGATAAGAAACTTTGCAACTGCTAGAAGAAAATGTAGGCCCAACACTCCAACATGTTGGAATAGAATCGCCTTCTTTAACAAGACTCCTAAAGCACGAGAAATAAAAAAAATCAATAAGTGGGATGGCATCAAATTAAAATGCTTCTTCACAGCAAAGGAAATAAAAGAGTGTGAAGAGAGAACCCACAGAAGAGGAGAAGATCTTTGCCACTTGCTTTTCAAATTGGGTATTAATATCCACAATATATATTAAGAACTCAAAAAATTTAATACTAAAATACCAAACAATCCAATCAATAAATGGGCAAAAGAACTAAAAAGACATTTCTCAAAAGAAAAAAATACAAATGGTCAACAAATACATGAAAAATTATTCATTATCTCTAGCAATAAAGGAAATGCAAATCAAAACTACATTAAGATTTCATTTCACTCCAGCCAGAATGGCAATCATCAAGAATACAAATAATAGCAAGTGTTGGCGAGGATGTGGGGGAAAAGGTAAATTCATACATTGTGGGACTGCAAATTAGTGCAACCACTCTTAAAAGCAGTATGGAGATTTCTCAAAAAATTAGGAATGGAATCACCATATAATCTAGCTATCCCACTCCTTGGCGTATATCCAAAATCTAAAATCAGGATACTGTAGGGTGTGGGGGCTTGCCTTGAGATGTCACTGAGCAGCCAGCTCGGGACTGACCACGCTGCCCTGAGAAAGCCACATCCCCTCATCCTTATTGGCTGACCTCTGCTCCCGTGCTACCCTAGCTAAGTGACCCTATACTGTTTCACGTGAACAGCCCACTTCCGCATTCTTAGCTTAGAAACAGGACACCACTGGACCCCCTTTCCTATGTAAGCTTGTAACCTCCCCTCAATAAAGCAGTTTCTGCTTGGGACAGAACTCTCTGGTGCGTGGTGGATTTGCGTTGGATGTCTTTACCTTTTTTGGCTTGCCCCTTGCTCCGTGGTGCTTGGGGACTCCCCACTCCCGCTGGTCGGAGGAGTAGACACCTGGCGTGCACCCCCCCCCACAGTAGGGATATAGACACATCAATGTTTATAGTAGCACAATTAACAGCCAAGCTATGGAACCAACTCAGGTGCCCTTTAACAGATGAATGGATAAAGAAAATGTGGCATATATACACAATGGAGTATTACTCAGGCATAAAGAAGAAATAATTTATGGCATTTGCCAATAAATGAATGGAACTGAAGACTATCATGCTAAGTGATAAAATCCCAGAAAGTCAAAGGTCAAATGTTTTCTGATATGTGGAAGCTAGTCCAAAATGGGGGCAGGGAGGGAGAGAGAAAAAGAGAAAAGCTGGGGAGAAGTGTTCCATCAAAACAGAAGAACTGTGGACTAGATGAAGGGGACTGGAAGAAGGAGAAGGGATGGGCTAAAGGAAGAACAGTGGAATCAATCTATCCCAATTTTCCTATGTACATAGATGAATATACTATAGTGAATTTCACCATCGTGTATATCTACAAGACACTAACTTAAAAAAAAATACTAAAAGTGCATAATAGATCAGTAAAGAGAGAAGTGAACGGGGGGGGGGGCGGGGGGGATAAGTGGAAGGAAAGGGGACTGAATTAGAGCAAATTATATTCCATGCTTTCAAAATTATGTCACAATGAATCCCAATGTTATGTTTAACTAAAAGGAATCGATAAAAAGAAAAACTAGGGGCTGGGGTTATGGCACAGTGGTATTGTGCTCGCCTAGCATGAGTGAGGCACTGGGTTCAATCCTCAGCACCACATAAAAATAAAGTAAAAATATTCTGCCCACCTACAACTAAAAAATATTTTTAAAAAGTAAAGATCTGTAATATATTTTCTGCTATCTTGTATGATCTCATGTATCGACATACTTCATAAAGTTAAGTTTTCAAGGCAACAGAGGGAAGATGCACATACATAGGTAAATGGAAGGAAATGTGTGAGGTAGAGATGAAAAAAATTCAATGAATTGCTAATTCTAATTTTTGTTTATAAATCTAAAAATGAAAATGTTTTGCAGTTAAGAAGCAAAGAATATGGCTATCCTCTCTTCACCAAAATGATAAGCCATCAAAGTTTTCAAAAGCTTTGAGTTTTGTGTTTTTCAGGTACAAGAAGCTGAAGTAATTATAAACTAAAACTATCAGAGATGTATTTAAAGTGAATATGATAATTATGTTCTTGGCTCATATATGTTAACTGATAAGTAGTTGTGTTCAAACTAAAACTACCACTTATGGTAACTATTTCTTCAAATGTAGGAAAATATGAGATAAAAAACTGGGTTTGCTATGTTTAAATTAAGACTTGCTAAATACTTTTTCAGTATTCTTTTATTCTTGCTTCTGTAAATGATTTGCAAAATAACTTAAATATGAAAAAAATGGGGCTTGGTAATGTAGCTCAATGTTATGGCACTTGCCTATCATATGCAAGGTTCTGGGTTCAATTCCTAGCACTGTGAAAAAAAGAAAAATTGAACAGGATCATTGGTGATGGATTTTTCTCTCTAGCATGCTGACAGTTAAATAGATATAGGTTTATTTAACATAACAAGTAACAGAGGAAAAACAAAACCCGAGACCCTCTCAAAGACTCGTTTTGGACTCAGACAATAGAATTAACTCACCTAATGGGGAGTACTTAGGATAGAAGTACTGTGGATCAATAATGTCATCAAGGACCCAGCTTGCTTCTACCTCTCTGTTCTGCCATTTTCAGTGCTGGTTTCATCTATAGATTTATATCAAGATAGCTGTAGCACTGTATTTAGACATACAATATCCAAAAGAAGAAAAACAAATCTCTCTCTTAAAATTGAGGAAACTTATTCTAGAAAAACTCCCCCTCCAGCTCCTTTCCTTCTTGCCTCCTTTGTTAGGAAGAGGGTGGTGCAACATACCAGGGAGGCTATTGACAAGTGTCCCTGACAGTCTCTATAGAAGTCAAACAACTTACAGAACATATACTAACAACTGTCACCTGGACTCAGAATGAATCAGGATATATGTCAGCCCTTTCTAAGTCCTTTTTTCTCATTTTAGTGTTATTCTGTCATCTCCAAGTTTTCAGAATATTGTTATATTCCCTGTTCCTGTCTGATAATTGCATATAGAGCCATAGGATCAATGCTGGAGACTGGGACTATGACAAGCAGGGACAGGCAGTGACCAAAGGATGACAGGAAAAAGACTGGGTTTTTGATGAGGCCTTGAATAGCCAAAAAGAAAAATGATGAGACTGGGAAAGACATCTAGGATATATCTTCCAGAACTTTGTTGGCTAGGATTTTTGTACACTTGGAAAACTCAAAGCAGGTGGTGTGGCTAGAACTAGAATGAGGAAGAATGTGATATTGAGAGGAAGCAAAGGGGAAAGAGGAAGGAGCAGAACCATTTCCTTTTTTCTCCTTTAACTTGAAGTCTTGTCCTTAATAGTTGTAAATGTAAACTGTTCCTTTATGACTTCTGAATTGCCCCTTTTGGATGATTTTTTTTTGGACTGTGGATTGATCTTAGGGGTGCTTAACCACCGAGCCACATCCTCAGCCCTTTACTGTATTTTATTTAGAAACAGAGTCTTGCGGAGTTGCTTAGGTCCTCACTGAGTTGCTGAGGCTGGCTTTGACCTCTTGATCCTCCTGTCTCACCTGTCTCAGTCTCCCTAGCTGCTGGAATTACAGGTGTATGCCTTGGCACCTGGCCCTCTTTTGGATGATTTTGTATTGCATACTTGGACTGGGCTGGAACTGAGACAGTTCTTGACTGTGGGGAACAAAGAAGACCTCATCAAGTTCCTCTTTATGTAATTACAAAAGCTGCTAGACTCATAGGGAGTATTTAGGTTTTAGTTAGGAATAATAAAAGGCATTTTCTGACCTTTATGAAAGGGGATATGTAGCCAGGCCCTGTGTGCTAAGTCACAGAGATGAAGCCAATACCTACCATGTAGGATACTGATAAATAGTGGCAGCCCTGTGAGGTCAAGACCCTTAGGAAACAGAACAAAGTTAAAAATCAGGGCTCTGTTTACATTTAGTAGGGCAAAAGGATTTCCCCAGCATGAATACCTAAAGCCACCACCTTAACTGTAAAAACCTCAAAGAAAAAAACAACTTAAGTGTCAGTCTCTACCACCTTTCCCTTACTTTCCTGAAACTGCAGCATATTATCATTCACAGCTGTTCTCCAACCAAGGCCAGAAACCTACACAATTAAAAAAAAAAAAAGGTAATGCAAATTAAAATTAAAATAGATCTAGAACATTTTTTTATTCCTTGTTGGGGATCTAACCCAGAGCCTTGAGAATGCCAGGTCACTGCTCTACAGCTGAGCTATACTTCCAGTCCAGTTCCAGTTATATTTTCAATAACTTGTATTTATGGAAATACATTTGCCTTTTTGAGTCATTAAGAGTTCTCAAAGGACTTGTTCAAAGGAACAAGTTGGAGAGCTCAGGAGGTAGGCTTGAGACCTTACTTACTTTTGCTCTATTATCCATCATCTGAAAAACTTGAGTCCAAAGCTTATAAAACGTAAAGACAATGCTTTAAATCTGGTAACGTCCTTCATCACAAAACATTAAATTCACAGGGGATCTGGGGTGGGACTGGACAGGAAAGTGAACTCAAATACAATTTACTATTTCCCCAAACCAAATACTAATTGCAGTTATTAACATTATTATGAGCCTTTGTTAAAAATAAATTAGGAAAGTAGTTCCTCTATAAACTACCTTGATTCTAAATCTATGTAATACGTTCCACGCACGTTTGAAAAAGGGCTTAACATTTCACACGCAACCTTTTTTTTTTTCATGGCATGGGGTGACCCAAGGAACACATGATATAAACTGCTTAAAATTTTGTTGTTGTTGTTGTTTTGTTATTGAGGATTAAACCTTGGGGTGCTTTACCACTGGGCCACGTCCCCATCCTTTTCACTTTTATTTTGAGACAGGGTCTTGCTAAGTTGCTTAGGGCAAATTCCTTAAATTTTAACGGGGAAATCTCTGGGTGTGGAAGAAACCTGCCAATCAACACCTTGGGTGTCGTACAAATTATAGCCCTTGGAAACAGCAATCTCAAGCAAGAAGCCCTGTCCCCAGCAGCCGTCGTTTATAAGGGAGTCCTTGTACCTGCACAACGCGAGGACCCAAGTTCAGGGCTTTGTCTCGAAAGAACAAAGGTCGTCCAGCCGCCGTCTCACCGCGAGGCAGGACTCAAGGCTCAGGAAGCCTCGTGCCCTCGTAGAGCCTCGTGCCCTGGTGAAGCCGCGCCCCCGCTGTCCCCCGCCCCAGCCCGGTCCCCTTTCTGCGCCGCCACGCCCCGCCCCACGCACGGGGCCGCCACTCGGGCCGCGCCTCCGCCTCCCGCCTCCGCCTCCCGCGGGGTTGCGTGCGCCCGGGGCGGGCGGCCGCCGGGCCAATGGCCGCCGCCGGGGCCGCCGCGCTCCTCCCGCGCCGCCGCGGGGCTGCGGACTCCTCCCGCAGGAGGTAACTGTCAGCGCGCGAGGCGGCGGCGGGCCGGCCCCGTCATATGACCGGCTGCCGGCGTCCCCGGCGCGGAGCGCAGTTCCTCAGCCGTCGCAGCCCCGCCGCCGCCGCCGCTATGGCCCCGCCGCTGCGGCCGCCGCGCCCGGCTGCGCGCTGAGCCGCCGGCCCCGAGCGCGCGGCCGGAGCTGCAGCGGCGGCGGCAGCAGCATCATGGCCCCGACCCTGCTCCAGAAGCTCTTCAACAAAAAGGGCAGCGGCGGCAGCCCCGCGTCGGCGACCGCCCAGGGCAGGGCTTCCAAGGAAGGACCGGCCTTCAGGTAAGGGGCGCTGAGGGGGAGTCCCGCGCGGGACCCGCATGGGCTTTGCGCTGGTCGGAGGGGTCGGAGCCAGGACGCGAGCTGCCTGGACTATGCCGCCGAGGCCACCTCACGGCCCGGGATTTGTCACCGTGCAATGCGTCCGCGCCGAGTGCTGCCCGGGACCCTCTGACCTGAGGATGCCTTCTTCCCTACCCTCCTCCCTCTCTCTCCACCAGTCAGGGTCCTTCCCGGTTGGGAAGAGTTACGCGTGTTCTCGGGGTCCCGGTGGTGCACACGGCTCTGCTCTGAGAGATTGGCGGTGGTTGAAGTGAACCCTTTCCGGGCAGAGCCGCCTGGCGCCTCTGCGGGCCCTGCAAAGCTATGAGCTGTCATTTTGAGGGCAGCACCAGCCTATTGTGTGCGTGACAGTATTTTGAAGTTGTAAAGAAGCAACAGCCACGAAAAAGCCATCTTTCTTCTTTCTTGCCATGTATGACAAGCTCTCCAACGGATGAATGAAAGTATGTAATTTCCACATCATTTGGAAGGTTGATGCTGCATGATGTGTGAAAAGGGAGTGAAATGCTTCTATGAAATCTCTGAAATTTCAATTTAACAAAGCTGATGCATATACTTAATAGATTCAATATTCTCAACACATATCTTTGAATAACCATAGCTAGCATTTATTGAGCGTTTACTATTTTAAGTGATTTGTGTTGAGTTCTCTCCTTCTCTAAGGACGCCGGGAGAAGAATGCTATTTATTCCCATTTTACAGGCGAGAAGCCTAAAGTCACGGAAAGCTTAAGCAGCTTGCTCAAGAGCCACAGCAGTAAATGGCAGAACCTGCGTTTTGATCTAAGCAGTTTAATCAGGAATAAATTTCCTATATTATTCCACTTTCAAGGGCTGTTTCTTAAAAAATGTCCCATATTGCCTTTCAGAACCCTTATGTTGGGAAGTTCATTTATTTATAACAGATTTTAAGCAATTTTGTTTTTTAACTGAGCATTCACTCCCAATTTTGACACTCTGGCAGGTGCTTTTTGGCCAAAATGTCTTGCAAAAGCAGTTTATTGTTAAATAGGTCTAGACCCAGTACGATAAACCTTTTGAAAGTTTCAGGTGAAACTTTGAAATGAATTTTGGATTAAGTTTATGCTCTGTATAAAACTTTTCTTGAATTCCACTTAAAAACACACAGCCCCTCACTGTAGTTATATGAGTATTAAATAACAAGTATTTTTTGTGTGCGTGTGATTTAAAAGGTAAATTGTGAGAACTTCAGTCTACTATGGTGAAAGTCTCATGTTTCCTTTATGCTAACTTAATCCTTATAATTTGAGTAGGGAATGTTCTGCCTTGCACTACTGAGTACTAGTGATGCCATGTACCTTCTCAGAATGGTAGAATTACTTCAGAGCCAGGGTGTGTAATTTCTTCGCTACCTTCTCAGTAACGGAGACTAGATCAAGAGTACAAAGCCTGTAGGAAAAGGGGCATGTGTGTTACAGGTGTCTTGTAAGGGCATTTAAAGTCATTGTAATGCTGGTGGAGATAGTGGAGTTGTGTTCTTGTTTTCTCCGTTGGCTGTTCAGTTGCCCCCCACCACTTCCTCCATCTGTAGGTTTAATTGGGCATATTTTAAACAAAAACAACTTTAGGGCTTGCCATATTAGGGAAATGGATTCCCACTTTGTGGGAACATTTTCAGTTCAGTGTTCTGACTTTTCATTGGTGTAAAATGAAGGACAAAAACATTGTGCCACATACTGCAAGTACAATTATTTGTTTTTTTGTTTTATTTTGTTTTTGCCTTGACCTCATTAGGATTTTCTATAAGGTTTTGAACCAGTGTTTTTGGAGAATATAGGGATCTCTGTTGAATACCTCACTTGATGAAGGCCCCTTTTTAGTAGTATCCTTTATTAGGAATAACCAATGGAAAAAAGAGGTGAAGTAGCAGATATTAGCAAAGATGCAGGATGTTGGGGAGAGTCTGCTGGTGCTCACCAGATTAATAAGATTGATAAAGTACATCTGAACAAATCTTTCCTTCACCTGGCCCAACTCTTTTAGATGTTGGGGTTGCCCTCTTGGGAAAAGCTTCCCAGAAAATTTCCCTCTCCTTACCTAAAAAAAAAAAAAAAACAAACAAACAAACAAATGATCCTAAGTTTACTTTTATCCTGATTTTACCAAACAGGAGCTGGTGTGTGCTTTTCAGGGAAGTGGGTAACTCATATAGGGAATTAACTACCCTTGAGAGCACACTTCATAGTTGAGGAGACATTTAGAAGTTAAAGCACAACCTGTAGATGAAAAGTTAAGTATTCCTAGTGTGAATTTGTGTACTTTACATATTTAAACACAGAATGTAACTTTTAGATCTGGAGAATGAAATGTCCCCTGAGAATCCAGGTAGACTTTTTGGGGCAGTTTTGTAGCATATTTTGGGGAAATTCTAAACAAAAGTAAGATCTAACTTTTATTTATTTATTTTTTTTTTGATTTTTGTTGGAGGGTTTGTGGAAGCCTTTTCTATCTAATGCCTGTGAAGGACTTTCACTTGTTATCTTAAACTTTCCTTCAGAATCATTTTGCCCTTGACATCTGCTTACTTTGGTGTACTTCCTAGTTCCTTCTTTGGATTTCTGACTGTTCTCTCGCTCCTCCAGTTTTCACATAGCGTGTTAGAATGGAAATTTGTTGTCCAAGAAGTAGCTTATACCTCAAGTCATTTTCAGCTCTTCATGCTCCCTGGCATTTCACCTAGAAAGAGTATCAATAGAGTTGCTGTTCCTTCTTGTGTATTTTGTTCAAGATGAGCCCTTTTCATAGCTTCAAGGAAAGAGGCTGTTAGAAAAACTAAAAAAGGAATTAAAGAAGATAGAATTTCCACATTCAAGAGAGGTAGACAGGAACACCATATGATTATGGTATTTTTGAAGCTTAAACTCTGTTTAAATCACAGTGTGATTCTGTGGTCTTTGAAATTCGAAGGAGTTCTCTGCTGGTCTTCAGAATGCTTTTCACTTTTAATTAATTGATATGTAAGTTTGGATTTGAATAATGCTTTGTTTCATAATGATAAATTAGGACAGAAAATTGACTTGTATAGTGGCTCAAGTCAGAAATGAAATTGGGCTCTTGATTACCTTGGATTTAAAACCAGGTTTACATGGGATTCTGTAAAACCCAATATATGTCCAGTGACTTACACATCTGGTTCACGTTTGAAGCATTAGGTGCTTTGTTTAGTTTTTTAAAATGTCTCTGGTGAGTTAGTGGACCAGCTTCCACCTAAAATGTGCATGTAACAGGGAGGTGAAAAATATCATGGCTGTCAAATGTTTTATTGTGGACCAGTTAAATGAAGTAAGTAGGCGTGAATATCTCCTGGGATGTGGGGAGTGAATAAAAGCATTGCAGCTGCTTGGTGGTTAGCTGTGTAAATGCCAGAGGAAACTCCACTCTTCTTTCCCTAGTCCTGAGTACCTCCAGCCAAATGGCCTAGTTAGTGCTAATCTCCATTGTTCTGTTAGAACAACTTTAAGTAATCTGTTACAGGGTTGGTATAAATATAATATAATCCACTTATCATCATTATCAAATGGCTGATGTCCCTGTGTTATGACTTGGTACTCCACCTGTACAAATCCAGGTAGGACACCCATGGTTGTGCCTACTGGAATTTACAATTCATGGAACAACAGATTACACACTAAGACAAATAAACAACAGACACCACCTTGGAAACTATAACATGCATATATATCAAACACCGACAGAGAAAAATTTTTACATTCAGTAAGAATTTAGAGTTTACTTGCTGTTCTTGTACTTGGTGTGACTGAGGGCAGGGTGTGACTGAGGGCAGACTGTGACTTTCCACCCACTGCCAGGTCCCAAATGCAAACGTTTCTAGTAAGATTTTTCTGAAGCAGGATAAAGAATATTCTGGGAAAAAACACATTTGTTTTTTGGTTTTTTGGTTTTTTTTTTTCCAGTATACTCAAATTTTTAATGCCCTTAAGATATGGGGCACATGAATAGTAACTTTTTTTTTTTTTACTACTTTATAAAAGTCTTTCTGGAGATGTGCTTTGGATATCCTGGCACACTCCTTTACATTATATCTCCTTGTCCTGAATACCAACATACATCATGGGACTTATAGTAATGATTTCTAGCAGAAGGGAGTTGTAGGTTTTGTTAAAAGCCCTTGGCAAACAGATTAAGGAGGCCATTGAATTCTGCTTCATGCACCATGTTGATATGAGATTGAACAAGACTACATTTCAGTGGTCCTCAAGTTTTGCCATTTGTAAAGTGACAGCACTAGTCTTATATGATACAGTTGTGCTGAGGAGGTAGTTTGAAAAATGCTTCAAAAAGAATAAAATGTGGTACAAGATGATTTTAAGTATTATTACCAACTCCTTTTAGGTTATGAAGTTTTTTAGTATTCCTGTTGAGGCTTTCCTAAAGTTGAACCATTTTCAGATGCTGTTTTCTTCCTGTGGATTAGAGGACTGAGCTGAGGTACATGTTTTTGTTGGTTTAACCATGATGCAGTCAGTGATGAAACAGGCCCTAAGTTTTCAAAGGAACATTAAAGACATGCATCAGGAAGTAAGTCAGACCTGGATAGAAGTGACTGGGCATTCAAAAATATTTTTAGGAAAATGATATATATATATATATTTTAAAATTTTTTATTTATTTTTATTTTTTAAATGTTTTTTTAGTTGTTGATGGACACAGTGTCTTTATTTTATTGTTTTGTATGTGGTGCTGAGGATCAAACCCAGGGCCCCACGCATGCAAGGCAAGCGCTCTACCGCTGAGCTACAATCCCAGCCCGGAAAATGATATATTTTATTTTTTCACGATTAGTTGCACGTTTTTATTATCAAGACTAAAATCTTATTTCACCAAAACAAAATGATTGTGGCACAAATATGTTCTCACTAGAAGTGAAAGTAAGATGTAGGGGCTGGGGTTGTGGCTCAGTGATAGAGTGCTTGCCTAGCATGTGTGAGGCACTAGGTTCCATTCTCAGTACCACTTATAAATAAATAAATAAAAAGGTCCGTTGACATTTTAAAAATATTAAAAAAAGAAAGATGTAAATGTATATGATTAACATTTTATAAAAGAAGTATAATTATACAGGTATAGAAGAAGGTTAGCAACACTATACATCAGCATATTAACAGTGGTTATTAAGAGGTAGGTGAAAATTTCATTCTTCTGTTTTTTTTCTTTTTTATTGCTAATTTTGGATTTTGCTATAATGAGTTTCTGTTGCTTTGTGAGTTAAATTATTTTAAATAGTTTTTAGAATATTTTATACTGTGAGGTAGTAGGGTAAGAATAATGTTTGCTGGAGAAACTTGATTTGAATAAAATCTCTTACTAGACTTTTTCCTCTTATGCTCCCTTCGGCAGCACATATACTTAAAAAAAATTTCCCTCATTAAAATAATCAGTAGTTTGTGTTATTAAAGTAATATGTTTATTAGGAATTTTAATGTACTTAAAAACCTAAGTTCATCAAATATCTTAGGACAAGTTAATTGGTGATGTTAATAATTATAGGAATGCATATGTGCAGAATTTTTACCAGTTGTGCAAGGTCACTGCAATCCTTTGAACCCTGGTATAGTCTTCACCTGAGGCTCAGAGCAGATTAGAAGCTAAATGCAAGTCTCCAGCTTTATTTGGAATATGCTTAGAGAAGAATGATGAAGACTTCATGACTTGGAAGGAACTTGGATAAGTTGAAAGACCTAGATTAGACGTTTTTTAATCTGAAATATGTATTATAAGTATGACGTTGTCATATTACACATTGTTGTTTGATTAGGTAGGTGGTATTGAGAGATGGACTGGGGCTTATGGTGGTTTAATGCACCATGGAGAGCTTTGGTTTTTGTTGTTGTTGCTTTAGGTTATGTTTCTTAAGGTCAGTTTAAGGAAGCCACGTTGACTTTGTGTTTCCTTGGCAAAGGAAGTTACAAAAGATTGTCCTTGCCCTCATGAAATGCTTTGGCTGCCAGCATGAATTCCTGGTGGGTGAATCTGATTTGAGAGCTGGTAATGTGATTTACTTCTCCAGCCACTGTTTTTCTTGGTGTGTGCAAAAGGAACAAATGTTTTATACTGATTGTACAAATCCTTTGCCTGGTGTGAATTGTTAGGCCTGAGCTATGAGATCATGTACTTGGCTATAAAAGTAAGTTTTTCCTTTGAGTATAGGAGTGCTGAAATACTTGGTGAGTTCCAGTTACCAAACTTTATCTCAGGTTTGTGAAAAATGATTATTGTGAAAAAGGGGAAAAACAGGATGGACTTTTCCAGCTAACTGGGCATGTTACAGTGATTTCCCTCAACCCCACCCATCTGTAAATGGAACATCCATGACTCACTTCTGTGGCCACACAGGCACTTTTGTAACCAGTGCTTGAATGGGAGGGTGGGATGGGGATGGAAGGAGATGGGCTGGCATCCCACTTGTGTTCAGCCAGAATCTGTCCAGCTGCCTTTATAATGGAGTTCTGAAAAGAACAATGTGCCTTCTCATACAGCATGCTACATATTTTTTTCTTACTGTATTTTTGGTTTGTATCAAAATAATACAATATATTAAATGCAATAAAATGCAGCCATTAATACTATAATGTTGTGGGTAAGTGTCGTAGAGCAAGAGTGCTCTGTTATGTAAGATTTTAGTGTTAACATGAGTCTGTATTCCTGATTATCATATTCTTCTCTCCTGACTTTATTCCTTTCATTTCCATTTATTTATTTATTTATTTACTTATTTTGGTACCAGGAATTGAACCCAGAAGCACTTAACCACTGAGCCACATCCTAGCCCTTTTTTATATTTTATTTAGAGACAGGGTCTCACTGAGAGTTCCTTAGGGCCTTGCTAAGTTGCTGCAGCTGGCTTTGAACTCACAATCTCCCTGCCTCAGCCTCCCAAGCTGCTAAGATTACAGATGTGTGCCACCATGCCCGGCTAGAATATTTTTCTAGTTATTTGTCCCTGTGGTCTTGTTAATTTGTAGATTGTACTCTAGAATTTGTGCCTAATACAGTGTTAAGGAGAGATGTCTATATTGTTTTATGAAGATGATATTTATCACTACACCCACAACTTTTTAATCATAAATAAGAGGATTAGATGTATTTGCTCTATCTTTAAGTAAATAGCCATTGCTGTCTGATTATCTACTGATGTCTAATAGAAAACGAAAACCAATTCATGAAGGGTGTCTAAGCAGGAGTGGCACTGGAGCAGTAGAAATTCATCTCCCAAAGCTGAGGAGGATGGATTGAGAACCTGCATATCTCGGGGGGAACTCCAATTCCCTGTAAGAATAGTTGCATGTTGTCATAGCAACTCCAATTCTTCACAAGTTGAAGACAAGTTAGATGTTAACCTGCACATTCCTCAAGAGATGAAACAGGTGTTGATTTAGGATGTGTTAGGAAGAAGCAGCAAAATCACCAGTCTAATCAGTTTTGCCTTTAACACCTTATAAATACTTCAGACTTCCAACTCTCTCTCTAATGTGCCCAGAAAATTGGATGCTTTCTTTTTTCTATATTGCAGTGAAAACCTTTAGGGTTCTGGGAATGAGGGAAACCATCTTTGTTATCATTTACCTCTTAATTAACTACCTTTACTTGCTCAAGTTCTTTTACAAAGTGTGATTGAGAAATAGTAACAAGAATGTCTTTTAAATTTGATGCTATAGATCTTTTAAATTTAAAACTTGCATTTGAATGTAACTGTGCATGAAACAAGAAAATGTATTGTTAGAGCCTGGATATGAGAGTTCTTTTAAATCCCAGGTTCTGCCATTGTATTTGTAGTGCTTAATGCAGTGCTTGGCAGGAAGTTGGCATTTAATAAATGCCTGTTGAGTGAATGAATAAATGAATTTAAGAGTTTTGAAAACTGATAATCCTTAAAGCATCTCTAGTGTTCCAGAATCTGATTTCTTGAAATGTTAGTTTGTAGTAGGGAATTATGTACATTATGATTTTAAAAAATTAAATGTTTTTATAGACAACTCAAAGAAATTTCCTTATTTCTATTAATATTAATTAATTGATATCAGAAAGGGTAAGTGTTCTAAAGGGTAGATTGACCTACCCCCTGCAAAGAAAAATATAAAAAAGGACACGTTTGAGTAATATATCTGACATCTGTAAATCTCTTAGCTGTCAGAAGTAACCTAAAATATTTAACCTAATATTTGTGAAGCTATGAAAATTCTTAAGTATATGTTGATAATATTGAACTCTTTTCTACGTATTACTGGAGATTCAACCCAAGAGAGCTCTACCACTGAGCTACACCCCCAACCCATTTTTATTTTTTTTATTTTGAGGCAGGTTCTCTCTAAGTTGTCAAGGCTGTCCTTGAACTTGTGATTGTCTTACCCTAGCCTCCTGAGTTGCTGGAATTATAGGTGTGTACCACCATGACTGACTGTTCTCTATACTTTTTAGATTCATTTGAATTCTTGTGTAGCTTGGTAAAAATAATAGATTATAGATAGAAATGAATGAACCGTTTTCTCAAATCTAAGTTATAGCACACTTAGTTATGAAAACAGTATTGTAGGCTGAACCCTGCAGAGACTGTGTTTGCATTTTACATGAAGTAAGTGCTTTAGAAAAAAGGTTGAATCATCTCTGCTTTCCATGTATGATTTTTCCATTTGAAAACCTAATTTAAAAATGGATGTATGAATCTGACTTGTTCCTTAGGAGCATGCATCAGACTAACATATCATTAATGGTGGCCCACACTGTGTGAGGAAATGAGGTATGAGTAAACATTTTCCTCAAGCATATCAGGCAATGACTGTTTGCTCTAGAATGGTACATTAAATAAGTTAGTTGCTAGGGCAGAAGGAGGTGGCAGGAACTACTGGCCCTACCCAGAGGGCAAAGATGGATTCCTGGCAGCCATTTGATTCTTTCCTAGTGTGCAGGACTCCACGGAGGACATTGGGAACATTGATAACTGGCCCCTACTATGCTATGCCATAACTGTTATTTGATGCCACATGTTCCTGAAAAGTTACTACTATATGAAATTGTGATTTACTTTTGTTCAAGATTATTAATTTAAAATGTATCTGGCTAAAAATCAAACTGTATAAAATATGTCGAAATATAAACCTCTTATGTTATTCCTTTTCTCAAAGGCTACCATTATTGTATCACTTTTGTTCCCTTCCAGTAGTATTCTATGCAAATATAAGAAAAAGATTCTTTTTTTTTTAAATACAAAATGGCAGTTGCTGTGTGCTCTCTTCTGCATTTATCTATTAGTCAAGTTGATTGCCTCTGAATCAGTGTATTATAAAACTTAGTCCAGTAGTTCTTAAGTCTGATTGGACATTAAAGTTACCTAGAGAGATTTAAATGCCTGGACTGCTCTCTGAGATTCTGATTTAATTGGTCTGAGCTGGGACTTCCTGTGTCTTTCTTTATGAAACCCTCTCCAGGTAATTTTAGCATATAGCCAAGCATTTTAACTAGTTCCCTGTTGATGAATTATTCAGGTTATTTTCAGGCTTTATTGTTAGAAAAGGTGACCTTCCTGACCAGAAGATGCTTATGCATAAGATCAAGTGTGTGTGTGCGCATGTGCGTGTGTATGCATATATGTATACACACACGTACTTTCCAGAAATTCTCCAGAAACCTCCAGGGAGGTTGCACTTGTTTACACTCTTTCCAACAGCATGTGATAATGACTGTTTAGTAAAGTACCTTAAAGAAACAATATTAATGAGGTGGTAGTGAAACTTGGACCTTACCTCACTCTTGGTAGTTGGACCCTACTCATTTTTGATCACTTGTCTAGTGGCTATTTAGATTATCAAACTCTTTTGCAGTCCAATTTGGCTATGCTATCTAGACATAAAAATGCTTTTTTTTTTTTTTTTTTGATATTGGGGATTGAACTCAGGTGCTGTACCACTGAACTGCATCTGCCCTTTAACTTTTTAAAAAGTTTTTAAAAGCATTTATTTGCTAAGTTGCCTATTTTGGCCTTAAACTTGGTGATCCTTCTGCCTCAGCTCTCCAGTCACTGGGATTATAGGCATGTACCTCCACAGCCCACGCTTATAATTTTTTGAACAAGTATTTTAAAAGAAAAAATATATGCATGAAGATATTTTTAAAAAGCTTCTGCACATGAAGATATTCTTTAAGTGTTATCATTATAATAAAATACTTTTTAAAAATGTAACCAGTTGTCCAATAGAAAAGTAGTTAAACTACCATGTTAACTTTGAAGGGTATTATGTGATGGTTAAATGATTATAAAGACTGTATTAATATGAAATATTTGATATGTTAAATGAAAAAGCAACATCAATTGGTATCTAAGTTGGGGATATATTAGTAAATACACAAATGTATGACCAAGAACTAGAAAGAAGAAAACAGTTAAGAACAGTCAGTATGAAAAACAGATGTTTTACCAGTATAAAATTGTGTGGGCAAAAAATTTAAAATTTGGAAAAAATTCTTATAAACCAAATAACCATTTATTTAAAAAAATTTTATGTGTAGATGGACACAGTAACTTTATTTACTTTTATGTGATGCTGAGGATCGAACCCAGTGCCTCGCACATGCTAGGCAAGCATTCTACCACTGAGCTACAACCCTAGCCCCAATAACCATTTATTTATAGGATTAAAGTTATGTTGTCAGGCTGAGGTTGTAGCTCAGTGGCAAAGTGCTTGCCTTGCACATATGAGGAACTGGGTTTGATCCTCAGCACCCCATAAAAATAAATACAATAAAGATATTATGTCTATCAACAACTAAAAATATTTTTATAAAAAGATACATTGTAATCATAGACTTCATTAATTTGTGAAGACATAATTATAGAATGTGTATGCAAATGGCTTCCCCAAAATCTTTTAAGATGCTTATAAGTAACTACTTTTCAAGAATTTTAAGGGATATCCATCTAGTTTGTAGAAAATAACTGACCACTTCTCTCTTATGTCTCACAGTTATCCTTTGAGGCTAGGTGTTTTTAATTAACTAATTTATAGGTTATACATTTATAATAATTTATAGATGAAAAAACAAAGGCTTGTTTGAGCTTGAGTGTTTAACAGTGACACTAGGAATTCAAGCTGTAGTCAGTTCTTTACTAATACATGATCTGTATTCCTTCTGTAGATTAATATTTGAAGTACCTAAAAAAGTGAGATTCTATGCTAGATTCTATGAAGTTTGTGAGGAGGTACAAAGTCTTAAGTAGTACTTCTAGGGAGCTCACTGTTAGTTGAATAATAGATATCAAGTATAGAAAACTAACTGATAACATGAAGCAGAACTGAGTCTCTAATGTTAGATTAAGAGTCAGGACTGAGTCTCTAATGTTAGATTAAAAAGAAAGGAAGGATGTGGGGTGGGCTTTTTAGTCTGGGCTAGTTGGAGGAGACTTTTTGAGAAAGGAGGATCTGATGAGTGGAATTCAGAGAGAGAAAGAAGACTTTTTATACCTTTAGAGGTGTTCCTGGGTTAATGATGAATGAACTGGTTTCTTTGAAATGAGTGTTCCTGTGAGGTAAGATACATTGCAACCAGATTGGGCCTTGCAGGCATTATCACTTTTAATTTTAGGTGACCTGAAGGTAAAGAGGGGAGAGTTCTCCAATGTATAGTGAGGGTTAGTAGAGTAATTCCTTCAAATGAGGGTTTTAATTGTAAAAGGGGTATAAAATCACTTTTCTTGCAAGATTGAAGACTATAGAGATAATATATGTCAGTTGTACCACGCAGAGCCTGGCACCTATTAAGCATTCAATAGTGACTCATAACTGTCTGAAATTTAAATATTGTCTTTTCCTTCAGCTCCTCCAGCTGCTTCACTGTATTAATACCATTTTCAGGTAACCTCAGGTCATAAGGGTTTCCCTTCTCTGGGGGGACTGCAGCTCTGAGTAATGGGGGGCTTCAGTGGCTTGCTCAGCACGAGTATCTTAACTTACATTTTGGTGCTGATAACTGACATAGTGCTGTTTTACTGTGTATCATGTCAGCAAGCAGAACATATCTATATTCATTAGTCTTCCTTATCTTTCCCTGCATTAGACCTGTCATCTCCAAAGAGGGAAAAATAACTAATACAAGCTGGTAACTTCATGCTCCCACCTTTTGTGACTTCCCTCCTAGCTGGGGCCAAATCCGCACCTGGTATACCTATCCCATACATAGATTCCTCGTTTCATATTTCAGGAGTTTCTTTTTTTGCACAAGGCCCTGGGTTCAATTCCCAGTGCTACCAAAAAAAGAAAAAAAAAAAGACCAATGAGAAGTTTTTTTTTTCTATAGTTTTCTGACAGTTCTTCTACTTTTTTTTTTAATGTTTTTTTAGTTGTTGATGGACCTTTATTTTTTATTTATTTATATGTGGTGCTGAGGATCGAACCCAGTGCCTCACGAATGCTAGGCAAGCGCTCTACCACTGAGCCACCACCCCAGCCCTCTTCTACTTCTTTTATTGATTGATTTTTGCAAACATTTGTGAAGAGCCAGTTGTACCTGTATCCTAAAATTCTAGACTTGCTCTGAGTAGTTTGTGTTTGAAGGCTCTAATTCAGTTACTGAGAATTGTTGTGTGTTTACAAATGGGAAGAAGGTGTGACAAAGGGAATGAAGAGGAAGAGCAGTTGGATTAGAAGCCAGAAAAAAATTGTTCAGTAATCTTACTTAACACAGTGTTAATAAGTACTGCTCTAATTGCATGGGGGTGCTAGTTTAGATAATATGCCACAGGAAGTATGTAACTTCTTCTTGCTCCAATTAAAGCTATAAAAAGTGGTCCAGTTTTAGTAGGTACAAATCCACTTTATAATTTGTTCATTGCTGTCTTCTTTCTTACAGTCCCCTTCCCTTCAAATCCAGATTGCATTGGATTTTTTTAAAAAATTGTGGTTTTAGTTGTAAGTGGACATAATACCTTTATTTTATTTTTATGTGGCGCTGAGGATCAAACCCAGTGCCTCACGCATGCTAGGCAAGTGCTCTACCATTGAACCATAACCTTAGCCCCTGTATTGGAAATTTTTTTTTGGTACCGGGGATTGAACTCAGGGTACTGGCCACATCCCCAGCCCTATGTTGTGTTTAATGTAGAGACCGGGTCTCACTGAGTTGCTTAGTGCCTCACTGTTGCTGAGGCTGGCTTTTGAACTCATGATTCTCCTGTTTCAGCCTCCCAAAGTGCTGGGATTACAGGCGTGTGCCACCGTGCCCAGCTTCCTGTATTGGATTTTGATCTTACAGCTGATGGCTTGTCATGCTGCTCTTTAGTTTACTCAAGCCCAGGATTGAGTTTTAGAGCTAGGACTGCTAAAGTCAATATTGTGTTTAAAACAGCAGCAGCAATGTCTTGAGCTTGACTTGACCTACTGACATGCTATACTAGCATATTTAATGCTGGTTATGAGGAGGATTCTTTTCAGAACTATATCAAGATTAGCAGCTGATTGTCAGAATTGTTTTGGTCTAATCACCAGACCATAATAGGTAACTTCCTTGGCGTTTAGGTTGCCATAACATGTTAGGCCTGTACTTTCTCCATTTATTTTATTTTGTGCTGGGGATTGAACCCAGGGCCTGGCTCAAGCTAGTGTATGTTCTACTACTGAGTTATACCCACAGCCTCCGTTTATTGTAGAAACCTTATGTACACAGCACGGGACCTCCAACTTGCCATTTTCCTATAGAAGTTTACCCCAGAGATATTTTTAGTGACAAAGGCCTCCCACAGTTATTCTTGAGGATAAAATAATAGTCTCTCCACTCCTTTATTTCAAATTCCAAAGTGTTACTAATCTGCCACTTACCACCTCTCTGTTTAGAGACTCCCATCTTAGATATATTCCATCTTAGAAATATCTGAGATGCGGGGCCTTGAGTAACTCTGCTCTAAAAATTTGGGCAGGCAAATTTGATCCTTTTCCTCCTCATTTTCTCCCACCCCTTGCTGGCTGACACTGAGAGGGTTCCTTCCTCACCATCAGATTAGTATGATAGAGATTACTTTGTGGCCCAGTGGGGCAGAGAATAGGTCATCTGACCTACACAGGTTTAAACTCTGGGTGGTCTAAAATCCTCACAGCTGGTATTCTCCATCTGGTCCCATGAGTTCCAAAGCGTGGTCCAGTATAAGGCTAAGATTTATATCAAAGCTTAACAAGTTATTAGAGTTTATTACATCTTCTATTGCTTTCTCTTGGGACCTAACTGGTATGAATGGAGGTATGCACAGGGGCATATTTAGAGGAAAACTGGATAGGATGCAAAAATGAGAAAGAGCAAATTGTAAACAAAAATAATAAATAATAAAAGCTATAAGTAATACATAAAATAAATTCAGAGTTTTGAGAGTAACTGAAGAATGGTAGCATAATTAATGAAAATGGGAAAGTTGCAAAGAGAAATTATTTTTAAAAGTGAATATATGCATTTAGTCTTGCACATGTTAAATTTGAAGGTGCATGTGGACACTCCAGGTGATATTCATGTGGCTGTAGTTGTCAGGGGAGATACTAAGCTCGTATATGCCAGAGGGCTCAGAGGGCCCAGGAAATCCATCTTTTGTTCTTTGAGACTTTTATTTTTCTATTCCTTCCCCCAAATTACTTTGTCCAAAATTTTTTTTGGTTCTTCCAAACTCAGTTCAGCTGCCACTTGTGATTGTCTTTGCTTATTGCTTCAACAGTGCTGACTGGTCCTAAACTCCTAAGCACAGCATATTTCTTTTTTATTTTTTAAATATAATATAATTTTTTTAGTTGTAGATGGACACAATATCTTTTATTTTTATTTTTATTATTTTGTGGTGCTGAGAATTGAACCCAGTGCCTCACACATGTCAGGCAAGCACTCTACCACTGAGCTACAACCCCAGCCCCGCATATTTCTTTTTATATGGCAGTTAGCACATTCTGCTAGCTTCTTTTGTTTTCCCAAACACTTTACTGGATTATACCTTTAGAGCAAGGTATGTGCATGTCCCAGAAGTGCATAGCAAAATACTAAGTACATCAATAGGAGCTTGTTATATGTTTAAATATATTTCTTTGAAACTTTTTTTCTCCCAGCTAGTACCACTACTTAAAGAAATATAAATTTGTTAGTGAATATGTAAAATTTCTTTTTTAAAAATCATAAGTGTGAGTCTGAAGCTTTACGAGTATCTCCATTATTTCAGAATTTAACAATTAAGTGTATTTTATCCTATCCATATTCATGCCTCTTACTGTGTTTATCCCCATTTGTTCTTTGTTTTTAGCTGCAGGATTATCTAAACTACTTTTTGGCGGGGGGGGGGGGGGGGAGTACTGGGAATTGAACCCAGAGGTGCTCTACCATTAAGGCACATCCCCAGCCTTTTATATTTTTTCTTTTGAGACAGTCTTTCTAAGTTGCCCAGGTTGCTCTCAAACTTGAATCCACCTTATCCTGAATAGCTGAGGTTATAAGTGTGCATCACTATGCCCAACTAGCATTGCAGTTTTGACCAGGGGTTTCTTATAATTTTTTTGTGATTCCATCTTCATGATGCTGTACCTTTAATTTGCTTCTTTGGCTGATTAAGATGAAGTAATTTTTTAGAGGGGGTGGCTATAGGAAGTCATAGGAGAAGAGATTATCGTCTGAGTCTGTATTATTTTTCAAGGCCCTAAATTTTCTTTTAGTCCCCAAATCTATTTTTGAATTTTGGGCCTGTGACTCCAAGTAGTTGCTGCCATCACACCAATCTAGGAGGGAGAGGATTGGGGATTGGAGGACTTTATATTAGCTGTTGTTGAATAAGTTCACAATATTCCCTATCCTCTACCCCCCATGAATGCAGTTAGCCAGAGGTCTTTTTGTTTGAATCATATCTTTTCCTTGACAAAGACAAAGAAAGATTTGTTTAGCTTATGAAATTGTAGTAGTGACAGTTTCAAGGCAGAAACAAGCCATGCTGGAGGTTTAGGATGCTGAAATTAAGATTATATGCTGTATAAACCAGTTTTCCCCTATGACTTACTTTTCTAAAAATTATGAGAGAGGTGCATGTTGGTTAAATGTGCAGCAGTGTGATGAAGATCATAACTTCAAAGTATAATTGATAAGCTGAACTTAACAATGATAGCTGACATTTACATGAGTTTATTTTCCAAAACAGGTATATTTTATAGAGTAGGAGACAGGTTTACTGGCCAAGTAACACCGAGCTAGTTGTCCTTACAGATAGGTGGATAGGACCAGATCTTGGAACATAGATCCTTCTTTAATTTTTTTTTTTTTTAAGTACCAGGGATTGAACCCAGGAGTGCTTAACCCCTGAGCCAGGTCCCCAGCTCTTTTTTATTTTTATTTTGAGACAGGATCTTGCTAAGTTGCATAGGGCCTCTCTAAGTTGCTCAGGCTGGCCTCGAACTTGGGACACCCCTGCCTCAGCCTCCTAAGTCACTGTGATTACCAGTTGTGCCACCACAACCAGCTGAACATAAGTCTTTTGATTCCTCCCTTGTGCCTCAGTCCTGTGAGTATGGCAGAGTTTCTCTGTTTAGCACTTGTTAAAAACTGTTACAACTCGGGGCTGGGATTGTGGCTCAGTGGTAGAGCACTTGCCTCCCATGCGTGAGGCACTGGCTTTGATCCTCAGCACCACATAAAAATAAGTATATAAAATAAAGATATTGTGTCCATCTAAAACAAAAAAATATTTTAAAAAAAACCTGTTACAACTGGTAGCTAAATTAGGTTATTGATTTTTAATTATCATAAGTTTATATTCTTTTATATGTTCTTGGACCATTGTATTATTTCTATTACTTTTCCTCCTTTTGCTATTGAGGGGCTCAGAACTGTAATGTGTACCTGTTAAAATCAGATCTAGCCTTCTTCACATGAGTGGCCCTCTCTCATTTCTCTCTGCTCTTCCCCTCAGTCTCCTTACTCCAGTAAAAATGAACTTGTCTCAGTTCCTCAAACAATTTTGAGTTTTCTCTTTACCAGGATTTCTTTGCCTAGAATTCACCTTCTCCCTTCCTCCTTTGATCATACTAACTCATACCTACTGCAGTGGTTGGGAGTGGAGGTGGGCACTGGAACCAGACTTCAGCACTTAATAGCTGCATGATCTTGAACAAGTTCCTTAACCCCTCTGTGGTATGCTGCTGCTGCATTCTCATTGGTAGATTGGGAATGATAACAACTACCTCTTGGTGTGGCTGCAAGATTTAAATGAGTATATTCTTGCAAGTTAGAACTGCCTGGCATGTACTAAGGACTCTGATGGGTGGAAGCCTTTGCTGATAGCACCCACAGCCCCAGTGGGCTAGATATCCCTGTTCTCTCTGAGAGTCATCATTGCATGTAGCACCCTCTCCCTCTGGGTTGTGATATCCTGTGCATGACAATCCTCCACTATGAGGACAGAGATGACCATGTCATGTCTCTGTTGTTCACTTTGGGACATAGTACCTGGCACTGAGTAGGCACTAGACAAATATTTGAATAAAGAATAAGCAGAAGCCTCCTTAATGTCCATCATCAGCTTATGTCTTTTAGCTCAGCTTTTCTTTCTGTGAGCATTTTTTTTTTTTTTTTTACCTTTTATTTGGAGCCTTCAGTGGTAATTTTAGAGAAGGCAGATGATAGAGAAGATCATCTTTTTTTTGGGGGGGGGGTACTGGGGATTGAAACCCAGAGGCACTTAACCCACTGAGCCACATCCCTAGCCCTTTTTTGTATTTTATTTAGAGAAAAGGTCTTGCTAAGTTGCTTAGGACCCCTCGCTAAGTTGCTGGGCTGGCTTTGAATTCACGATCCTCCTGCCTCAGCCTCTCTGTTGTGCGACTGCACCTAGCGAGAAGATTATCTGTTTCCTAGTTTAACCTAGATTTCATCATAGAAGCTTTGGAATTGTAACATATGAACTGCTCAGTGCAGTTTATTCCCCAGTAGATCTGTCCATTATGTATAGCCTCTTCTCCCAAAGAGGTTGTCCTTAATGGAAAGGCCTCTTGCAAAGTTGTTGCATTGTTTAAGAAAAAGTTGAATTAGGTTCCACAAAGAACAGGCTGCATTCAGAAGGAGCCCTATGTTGATGCTGGCTTTAATCTATTTATTTCCACAGCCTCCCTGCCCCCAGCTCTTGCTCTCTAAACACACTTTCAGGATTTCCTGGCATTCAGTTTTTGCTGGTCATCAGGTGTGCCGTGGCTATAAAGTAGTGGTTGAAGCCACTCAACTTTTTCACCTTACATGCTCCCTTTCTAGTCAAGAGTGAAAACAATGTGAAAGGAAAAGCTTCTGCAAGAATAGAATAGTTAATGGCTAAAAATGATGAGAGTGTTTTTTTTCAGCTGCAGGGGTGGTGGTGAGCACTGTTAGTCCTTGCAGTCATGGGGAGGGGTTTATGCCTTCCCTGAGGGGACAGGGGCTCAGATAAATCCATTAAATGGTGTGGAGACTAGTAGAAGAATAAGACCAGCCATTAATTGCTGAAGAATCTATCAGATTTGCAGGGGCAATAGTGAAAAGCAGAGGTTAACCAACCCCACACTGGACTTCACAGCCATGCTTCCCTTCTCTCCACCCCCAAATTCAAAGCTTCTGAAAGGGAGGGGGGGAGAGAGTGTGTGTCTGTGTGTGTGTATGTATATATAAAAAAGCAGGCTTTTATCCCTCAGTATTTTCCCTGTAGTTATGTTATGAAGGACAGGTAGTTCATTTATTTGTTAGAATAAATGTCTATATTATACATTAACCTGATTCTGGTAGAATGGCCAAATACTCTGACCACCCTTTTATAATGATGTTTCTGATGTGTGCTCTTAGTTCTAAAAGTAAACTTACAGATGAACTCATAGAGCCCCTCTGTAGGAATAATTAACTCATTCTCAAACTCAGTTTCTCCTAACTTAGAACATAGATCACTTCTGATACCACAATCCATGTGTTAGGATTTTCCCCCCACATAAGCAAGTGGGCAGCTGGTTCTTCAGCAGCAGACACCAGCCAGGTGCCCTCTAGTCTAGTGCAGTTCTGAAACTGTCTACCTCGAGATCTATCTGGAGGTAATATCAGATCCTACAGGATGAGAGCTGCATTCCCAAGACCTGGATCTCCCCACCTTAGATTCCTGTTGCTAGACCCAGGTCATTTTACCTCTGCTTCTGCCCAACCATCTGTAAATTGGGATTCCCATAATTGCCTTCTCAGATTTAATTAATTTGCTTGAGTGGCTCACAGAGCCAGAGAAAAGTTAGGTTTACTTGTTTATTGTGAAAAATATTACAAAGGATACAGATGAAAAGATGCACAGGGCAAAATATGGCAGAAGGGTGCGGAGCTTCCCTGAGCTTTGGGGGTTTGGTACCCTCCAGGAAACTCTGTGTAGTCAGCTCTCTAAAAGCTCTCTGAAACTTGTCCTTTGGGGTTTCAGTGGAGATTTCATTGCATAGACATAATTGAAACATGGACAGCTGTGTGGAAATGTGATTGGACAAAAGGTATGATCTAATGCTAATAGACTAGGTGGGGAACCCCAGCAAGGCCTGTCTGTTCAGATTCTTTGGCATTCCTTCCTCATACAAAAGGGGCAGAACCCCTTCTGAAATTAGGGTCTTATCCTCCATTAGATAAGGTAGGTCAGAGGAAGGGAAGATTGGTGTTTCTGTGACCTGCTGTGGGGAAGAGAAATTCTAGTTTCTCTGGCTTGTTATTCTCATTTCTACAGTAAATCTTCATTCAAGAGCATCTACTGACATCTTCCACATTCCAGGTGCTGTGAATTGCTGGATTATGGAATGACTATGATGCATCCCTGCCCTGGAGAGGTTCAGTTGGTGAAGATTAATTCCCTGTTGTTACATGAGAAACCTGTGTAACCAGAACTAACAGCATACCAAGAAGTAGACACAAGGGGGCCTTAGGAAAGTGTTCCAAAAGATTCATTTGATGATTTAGGACTCTTTAAGTTTGATAGAGTCCAACATTTTTTCATTCTTTTTTTTCTTTACTTATCACTTTCTTTTTTTTTTTGGTACTGGAGATTGAACTCGGGGGCACTCAACCACTGAGCCACATCCCCTGCTCTATTTTGTGTTTTATGTAGAGACAGGGTCTCACTGAGTTGCTTAGTGCCTCGCCCTTGGTGAGGCTGGCTTTGAACTCGTGATTCTCCTGTCTCAGCCTCCCTAAGTGCTGGGATTATAGGCTTGTGCCACCGCACCCGGCTCTTTACTTATCACTTTCTTAGGTTTTTTTATTTGTCCTTCTACTTGAAGCATTTGATGACAAATAGATTTTTTAAAATTATTTTGATATTCGTGCTCATTGTTTTTTCCCCCTACTTCTCATTGCCTTTTCAATGAGTCTGCAGATGATTTTCTAAAACTAAATGATTATTAGAAGTTATTCACTAGTTTTCTCAAAAGCTAATTCAGTGGATTGGAGAAGACTGAGGGTGGAGAGGTAGGTGGAGGGGAGGCAGCAGGAACAGATATCTGATAAGAATTTTTGGTTTCTCCCTGACATCCTCAGGCAGTATTGTTTCCACTTCCCTCTGTAAACTCAGTTTTTTTTTTTTTTCCTTTCTTTTAGTCTCCATGAACACTGTTAGGTTTTAGGTGTTTCTTCTATAAGAAGAACCCTTTAAAGCGTTTGCATTTTGGTATGTTTGTGATACTAAGAATTTTATTAGTTATGACCAGCCCCTGTTGAAATGTGAGGAATTCTCTTTGGGAATGTCATTGTTCTGCCCAAGCTTACAGACTATCAATATGGACCATCAGTAGTGACTCTTGTGTTTCATTTCCCCCATATTCTCTGCATTGTGTAGAGTAGCAAATGAAGGTTGTGCATATCCATAACCTTGAGTGCAGTATGTGCCATATGTAGTTTTGAAAACAGGTAAATGGTGGTGTAGAGGCAAGTGATAGAGCGGTGTCACTCAGGAGATGAAAGATGGTAAGGCCCAGAGATAGGGACTATATAGTCTTACTTTTAGACTAGAAGCAGCAAAATTCTTTCCCAAAGGAGGAGGCAAAGGTGAATTCCAACTAATAAACATTTATTAAGTGCTTTTTAAAAAAAATTTTTTTTACTTGTAGATGGACACAATACCGTCCTTCCTTCCTTCCCTTCCTTCCCTTCCTCTCTTCCTTCCCTTCCTTTCCTTCTTTATCTTTATGTGATGCTGAGGATCAAACCCAGTGCTTCACATATGCTGGGCAAGCACTCTACCACTGAGCTACAGCCCCAGCCTCTTATTGAGTGCTTTTTATATGCCAAGCATTATGTCAGTTTCTGGGATCAGATGGAGGAATTAGACATGATTTACTTTCAAGGAGCTTACAATTTAGCAGAGGAAATGTTCACAGAAAAATCCCATCAGGTGCTGAGTACAGTCAGTCCTCATTGTTTGCAGATTCCGTGTTTGTGAATTCACCTGCTCAGTGAAATTTATTTGTAACGCCTGAATCAATGTTCCTGGCCCTCTTATGGTCGTCCATAGACGTGTAGATTAGCAATACATTTGAGTCTTTTATACATGTTCCCAACTGAGCTTATACAAGGCGAGGTATTGCTGTCCTGTTTCAGCTCTTATACTATAAACAAGTGCCTTTTGCAGTACATTCAGTGCCTTCCCCCCCCCCATATTTGTGTCTTTTGTTGGTAATTTTACTGTTTAATAAAGTAGCTGTCAGCATAGTATTGATGTGCTGTCTAGTGTTCTTAAAAACAAAAAGCTATGGTGTATCTTTGAGAAAAAATGCATATTAGTTAAACTTGGTTCAGCCTTGAATTAGTACTGTTGGCTGTGAGTTCAGTGTTAATGAAGCAACAATATACATTAAGTAAAGTGTCTTGAAATGGAAACACACATTAAAAAGGTTGTGTATTAATTAGTTGATGAAATATTGTAACTGTAAGTTTTTAGGAACCTAACCCTATTTTTTCCTTAGTAGCATTGTTTGATATTCAGTAATTCAATATTTGTAGTGACTTTATAGAACATAACTACTTTGAATAATGAGAATTAACCACATAGTGGAAGTACTATGTAGCACTCAGCAGTCTAGAGTATCAAGAAGGTGAACAGGTGACTTTTTCCTAGAATGGGTTTTGGGGTCATTCCTGTTTTGTTTTGTTTGGCACTGGGGAATTGAACCTAGAGATGCTTTACCACTGAACTACATTCCCTCAGCCCTTTTTATTTTTTATTTTGAGGCAGTATCTCATTAAGTTACTTGGGATCTCGCTAAGTTGCTGAGGCTGGCCTAGAACTTGCAATATTCCTGCCTCAGCCTCCTGAGCTGCGGGATTACAAGTGTGCACCACCATATCTGGCTGGGGCTTATTACTCTGGTAGAGCATATAAAGTGAGGAATCAAAGCGATGACACATATAGCTTAAAGAGTAAGGAAGGGAAAAGCCAATTGAGTTTGATAAAGGAATTTTCGAGAGATAGAAGATTATGTAAAGTCAAAGGGCAGACCTGGAGGTAATAAGATAGCAGCAAGGATAGGAGTTTTTAGTCAAAGCCATACGGAAAAAGAGGTAGAAGTGAAGGCAGAGAATGGCACACTTCTTGGTGAATAGACCATTCACTGGAATGTTGAGTTGAAAGGAGACGATGTAGTGTTACTAAAGGTCAAAGGGCCCAGAGAGCTGACAAAGACAGTTTGACTGCCCACTGCATGCAGAGATTCCAAGAGCCCTGAGACATGATCCAGGAATCTTAAAAGTCCAGGTGTGAAGGTAAATATAAGGAGACCTATGCAGATTATCAAATGAGTGGCAAGGTTCTTACTGCACAGGTTCTTGCTTTTTCTGTTCACAGCCCAACACCACTAGTACCAAAGAAAAAAACACTGAGGGAGAACCAGGAAGATGTGTTTATCCATTAAGTTTAGGGAGAGGAGGATGGGGGAGAGCTGAATGGTCAAGAGCTGGTGTTGCTAATTACTCTGACATGCTTTTTCTTCTGCAGAGTGAGATTGATGTTATACTTCCAGAATATTCTTTGTTATCTCATAGTTATTTAATTTTCAGTTCCCTTGTCATGTGATTTTCAGTATTATGGCATTTAAGATTGGCAAATGTGCATACTTAAGATTTAGCCAATAGAGGTAATGATTCCTCTCAGTTCTGTCTGTGTGAGGTTTGGGGATATAGTCAGCTTCCTCTTGACTGTCTTCAGGGTTTGATAACTCTGGACACTGATTTCTAGCCTTTCTGGCTGGCCACTGGATTAGATTTCTTTTCTTTTCTCATTGGTCATTGTGATGGAGTTTGGAATTGGAACAAAGACAAATCATACACACACCACCATTGTAACTCGTCTTCTGAAAACTGCTGCTTGGTTCACTATACTGGGCACATTTGGCTGGTGGCACTTAGAATGCATCTGGTCTGAATTGAAATGTTCTCTAAGTGTAAAGCTCACACTTAAAAAAAAATTTTTTTTTTAGACATAGTATGAAAAATAGACTGTGAAATAATACTTCATTAATAATTTTAAGATTTTGTATATGTTGGATTAAATAAAATAATACAATTCATTTCACCTGTTTCTTTTTTCTTTTTTTTTAAATTTTTTTTAGTTGTAGATGAACACAATAATACCTTTATTTATTTCATGTGGTACTGAGGATCGAACCCAGTGCCTCACACATGCAAGGCAAGTGCTCAACCACTGAGTCACAACCCCAGCCCTCTTTTTGCTTTTTAAAATGTGGATATTGGAATTAAAAACATGTATGTGATTTACATTATCTTTCTGTTGGATAGCACTGTTTCTTTGGGATTATTCCTTTGGATTTCCAAGGATCAATTTGAAAATGATTGCATTAAATGGTATACTTGGGGCAATTTGTATTTGTAATGCCATTAAAGTTACTGCTGGAATACTTGAATGTTGCTCTTGTAGATGAAAGTATTACTATCAAAAATACTAAAAATTTCATCTGCCGAAAAAACTTCTCCCTAAGAAGTGGCTTGTTTTTCTTAGAAATTCTTCTGTAGCAAAATGAAGTAAATACAACAATTCTACCATATGGAATATAACTGAATCCTTTTAAAAATCGATATCAGGGTTAGCATTTGCTTGTGTTTTGGACTAATCCAATATAATCAGATTTTTAAATGTGTAATTAGTTTTCAAAGGATCTTTTGAATCTATGTCACATTGAGTCAGGGTATAATGAGGTTTTGCTATCCCTCAAGAACATTTTCAAAATTTGAATGAAGAGCTTTTTGCAAGACAGTCTTATTACATATGACAGAAAATAGATTCATTTAAAAGAATCTAATTTAAGAACCATTTAGTAAGTACCTTCTCCCTGCTCAGTGTTTAACTGCACAAGCAAAACACAGAAGAAATTAAAGTGATCCATGTCCTGGAGAAGCTCCTCATCTGACTGAGGAATTCATAAAGGACATTTTGATCTAGTGTATCTGCTGAGGTGTGAGCAGAGATTAACGGTTTATAAAATCAGCCAAAGCACTAAGATATGAAAACAATGCAGGTCCAGAATTACCGGAATAAATACCACTTCGGCATATTCTTTTATGGGACTTGTACATAACCTGCAGCAGTTCTTTCTGAGCTAAGACCTAGGGCAACTTGTAAGACACAGGAACTGTTGTTCTAAGGTATAGCTAAGGGGAAAAACTGAAGCATGGTCGCAATTAAGGAGGTTCTGAACTCTTAAGAAACAGAATCCTTCAGAGTTGTTATATATAGAGTTCATTCTGTCTTCCCATTGCAAATGTTGAAACATTTTCAGAAAAGGGCCATTGTGGGAATTTTTTACAGAGCAGATGGCCCTTGGCTTGTGTCCTCAAAGAACTTAGATTTGGCTTGGAGAGTTAGATGAAAGGAATTTTAGAAGAGAGGATTTATCAGCTGGAAGAGAGAATGCCATTTATTAACTTGAAAGCGAACTTATTTCATAGTTCTGATTTTCTAGTTGTTGCACTAATTTGTTCTAGAGTTTACTGTTCCCAAGGGACTTTGCAGAGTCTATTTTAGAGTGCTTAATTGCCTGGAGCTTCAAGAGAATTGGCTCCATTTTTGGCGGGTGGAATTGGGGTGGGGAGGTGATTGACTTTCTTGGGTAAAATTGTTATTTGCCAGATGTCATTGTAGCCAAAATTATTTATCTTGGCTTCATGTTGTATAAACACAGTGTAGTCATCTCTGAGCTTAGCAACTCAAATAGGACAGTGAGTACTTTAGGACTTGTATATAAAAAATAGTACATAACATTTGTCTAGAGCTTTACAGTTTTTCAAAGGGACTTTAAATGCTCATATTGAGCATTTGCAACATGCCTCAAAAATAGGTGGAGGAAGTATCATCATCAACCTTTTATTTATCTCTGAGGAAAGTGAGGCTCAGAATCTGAGTCTCTTTCCCCTCAGTCATATGAATAGTGAGTGACTGCATCAGAACTAGATAAAGCTCATGCCTTCTAGCCCAAGGTTCTTTTTCTAGTGTGACATCCTATCTGAGCAGGAACACTGCTGATAGTGATGACTCTCCTGGTTCTGGCATCTCCTGAGTTCCTAGTGCGCAGCCTTATCATGAGGAACTGATTCAGAGAAATGAGTGTCTGCTGATTCAGAACTGAACATCCTTTTACCAGCTTTCTCTTCTCATAAATTGATATCTGTCCACTCCCAAGCAGCTTTCTTAGTTTTTGTGGCTATTAGAACTCCTCAAAGCCTCTAAGAGTTTGTCTGTCTGTCTGTCTCTTTCTTTCTGATAGGGATTGAACCCAGGGCCTTGTGCATGCTAGGCAAGAGCTCTACCAAAGAGCCACGTTCCCAGCTCAAGAGTCAGTCTTAGTTTGCCAATGATAAACTTATTATATGGGGAGCTTTTAATTTTAACTCTTTGTGTATGCATATATATGAATGCATACACATGCATATATGTATGAATACACACACACACTTACTTTTGGTACTGGGGATTGAACCTAGTGGCACTTTACCACTGAGCTATATCCCTAGTCTTTTTCATTTTTTGAGAGAGTCTCACTAGGTTGTCCCAGCTGGCCTCAGATTTGTACTCCTGCATCAGCTTCCTGAGTTGCTGGGCTTAAAAGTGTGCCCCAATATGCCTGGCTAATTGTAACTATATTATGGTGAGTATCGCTGTTACTTGTCAGACTAAAACTGAAGGAGAATGGGAGAGAAGCATCTTCTGTCACTGACTTATCTTTTTTTTTTTTTTTTAATTTTAGTTGTAGATGGACACAATACCTTTATTTTATTTATTTTATGTGGTGCTGAGGATCGAACCCAGGGCCTCACATGTGCTAGGCGAGCACTCTGCCACTGAGCCACAACCCCAGCCTACTGACTTATCTCTTAAGCTCAACATTGATTTCCTTGAATAATTCTTAGCAACTCTATAATTTTTAATACACATGTATTTTATTTTTTCCCTTTTTTCTTTTTAGATATATATATGACCATAGAGTACATTTTGACATACATACATGGAGTATAACTTATTCTAATTAGAATCCTATTCTTGTGATTGTAGCAACTCTATAGTTCTGTTATAGCATTGACTTTCACATTGAATAGGTTTATTAACAGGCCAGGATGGAGTGTGATATCATTAAGAAGGCTTACAACAGTCCTGACAAAACATGGAGCTTGGATTAAGGTAGTTAGTAGCAGTGGAAGTTGTGATGGAAACAGACATCTCCCCATTGTCAAGATTAAGAGGGAGCCAAGTACATCACATGCTCCGGATAAAACTTCTTACCTGGCCTTCATGTCAGCAGTGGTCAGTGAAGAGAGGACCAGAGTACTATGGGTACTTTTAGTAAGTACCCCATGATCGTCTAGCCCTGTTACACCTGGCATACTAAATATTTGAAAGGATGAATGAGTAAGATCCTAACTCTTTAGAAACTATATTTTAGACATAAGTGCATAATTTGCTGCAGAAGCAATGAGATGCCTTTATAAATTATAGAAAAGTGTCAGGCCAGGTCTGGGGCCATTCATCTGTAATCTCAGTTACTAGGGAGACTAAGGCAGGAATATTGTAAATTCAAGGCCAGTCTATACAATTTAGAGTTTGTCTCAAAACTTTTGAAAAGGACTGGGGAGTTGGGCACTGTGGCACATCCCTGTAATTCCAGCAGTTTGGGTGACTGAGACAGGAGGATCGCAAGATTGAAGCCAGGTTTTACAACTTAATGAGACACTATCTCAAAGGGGGAAAAAAGGGGGTTTGGGATATAGAGTGCCCCTGAGTTCAATCTCAATTACCAAAAAAAAAAAAAAAAAAAAAAATGGCTGTGGCTATAGCTAGTAGTAGAGCACTTACTTAGCATGCATGACACCCTAGGTTCAGTCCTCTGTATTGCAAAAAAAAAAATTTGAAGAGTGTCAAATGCCTCTTACTTTGTTCAGTCCCATTTGGTGGTGTATTGTAAAACAGATTAATGAACAATTCTTAGTAATTCCAAAATTATCCCAATGGCTACAATAGTTAATATAATATTATTTATGTGTTGGTGTGGTAATTTGAATTATTTATTTCTCTTTGAGATAGTTATATCTCCATGTTATAAATGTTTAAAAATTATAAGTGCTTAATTTAAAATGTTAAACATGTAAAGAGACCTTTTCACAAAACTGTTCTTCCCAGGAAGACTCAGGGAGCAGTCTAATGTGGGACACAGGTATGTAGCTCATCTGAATGAATAAGGCAAATGAGAAGACACAGAGGGCTGAGGAGCCTGAGAAGTCTTGCCAGGAGGACCTTCATGCTCAGCCAGCATGAACTGGGGCTTGTGAACTGCTACTTCTCAGAACTGACAGCATTTTAGGACTTTGTGTAGCTCTCTCTGCATTCTCTTTTTTTTTCTTTTTGGTACTGGAGATCGAACTCAGGGGCACTTGACCACTGAGCCACATCCTCAGCCCTATTTTGTGTTTTATGTAGAGACAGGATCTCACTGAGTTGCTTATCGCCTCGCCATTGCTGAGGCTGGCTTTGAACTCATGATTCTCCTGTCTCAGCCTCCCTAAGTGCTGGGATTACAGGCTTACGCCACCACACCTGGCTTCTCTCTGCATTCTGTGCTGAATTAATCCAGGTTGCATGTTTCAAAGCATCAGCAGAAATGTTTGATTATGTTATAACTATATATTCAAATGGAAGGAGGATGGAGATTCTGGAGCAGAGAATTCTCCATTACTTATTTTTTCAACTTACTTTTACTGAATTAAATGATTCTGATTCTGATTTTTTTTTTTGGTACCAGTGATTGAACTCAGGGGTACTTGACCACTGAGCTACATCCCCAGCCCTATTTTGTGTTTTATGTAGAGACAGGGTGTCACTGAGTTGCTTAGTGTCTCACTGTTGCTGAGGCTGGCTTTGAACTCACGATTCTCCTTTCTCAGCCTCCCAAAGTGCTGAGATTGTAGGCGTGTGCTACCGCGCCCGGCTAATAATGATGGTTTTTGATGGACAGAATGTGAGCCCTGAAAACTAGTGGTGCTGTAGAGCCCTTTTCGGTCAAGTTGGTAGTGAGCAGATGTGTTAAGGAAGAATTTTCACAGGGTTCTTCAGGGAAATCTCTATTTTACTTTGTAATTATGTGTCCTGCTCACATGATTTGCAGAAAAGGAGAACTGTGAATGATTCCAATTCAATAGCTCAGTTTTCAACTTCCTAAACAGGTCTGGACTACTGATACCTTGCTAAGGTCCAAACACTAGTGGCAACCTGGGTTGACATCAGAGTTAAATTTTAAAAGTTGCATAATATTCTGTTGCTAATGTTTTCTAACTTTTGGAAGTCTTAGAAATAATTGGTTGGCTCTTGTTAATTTAAGTGAAACAGGGGGATGGGGTGTAAAAATCATACATAAGGAAAAAAGATTGTAGATTAAAGTTTGATATTGGGCTTTAAAAAAGTCAAGAAAGCCTTTATCTAAGTTGCTAGTTATATCACTGATTTCAGAAAGAGTGAATCATTTTACTGAGATGCCCCTTCTTGTGGGTGGGGAGTGAGGCTGCCTTAGGACAGCCTCGTGTTAGTAGGCCTAACCTGGCTGCCACCTTTTGGTGTTAAAGTTCAGGAATGAACTAATTAATTAAAACCACAGCTTTATTATAGCTCATCTCCCAGGATTACTGTTTCATTTGTTAGGTCCAGGATCTCCTGGAGTCTTTCCTTCCTTCCCTCCACCCCCTACTCTCGCCCCCTATTGCCAGCATGCTGGTACTTAGTCAGATAACCTTTGTTTTGTTTTGTTTTGTTTTGTTTTGTTTTGTTTTGTTTTGTTTTGTTTTGTTTTGTTTTGTTGTAGTACTGAGGACTAAACCCAGTACTGAATCCCCACCTTTTTTATTCTTTTTTTGTTGTTGTTGTTTTGTTTTGAGACAAGGTCATTCTAAGTTTCCCAGGCTGGCCCTGAACTTGTAATTTTCCTCCCTCAATCGTCCAGGTTGCTGGAACTACTGCATGCACCACCAGGACCAAATGACCCTTAAATAGCACTTTGTCAAAGAAAGTGTAATGTGTATAGTTTAAAAATTCCTCTCATATATATTATATTGCTGCTTAATACTAAACAAAGTCTCCAAATAAAGGGAAATTGTGGAGTTTTGTTTTTAGTTAGATATTTGAAGTTGCAGCTATAGTCTTTTGCTGACTTACATAAATATCAATATTTTATTATGTTGAAGGAAAAAAATAGTGTGAATACAATCACATCCTTCCAGGGAAAGTGCTTTTACATATATTTATTTTTTATTTTCCTTTTAGCTCTCTGAAAATTCCCTTACAATAAAACCTATAGAATTATTATAGAATAAAGAAACCAAGTGATCATTACTAGTAAGAAGTTTTTTGTTTTTTTGTTTTTTGGTACCAGGGATTGAACTCAGGGGCACTCAACCACTGAGCCACATCCCCAGCCCTATTTTGTATTTTATGTAGAGACAGGGTCTCACTGAGTTGCTTAGCACCTTGCTATTGCTGAGGCTGGCTTTGAACTCGCAATTCTCCTGTCTCAGCCTATCAAAGTGCTGGGATTACAGGCGTGTGCCACTGCACCCGGCTAGGAAGAAGTTTTTTTAAATGAAAGTAGTGCGACTGGGTTTGGGGATTTAGCTTAGTGGCAGAGTACTTGCCTACCACGCACAAGGCCCTGGGTTCAGTCTTTAACCCTGAAAAAAAAGTGAGGAAAATAATTTTACCTATTATTTGTAAATGCTACATGCCTGTTCTTAGAAGATATAGAAGAAAAAGAAAAAAAGCCATCCTTGGTCTGGCTACTCTAAGACACTTTGATATTTATTTAGTTTTTGCTATGCTGGGAATCGAACCCAAGGCCTCATACATGTCAGACAGGCACTCTACCATTGAGCCACATCCCCGGCCCCCTCTGTATTTGGTTTTAAAAAAGTATACTTGATATCAAAGTGCATGCACAATTTCAAATCCTTTTTGTTAAACTTACAACATAAAAATTTTTATGTTTCACACGTTTAATTTAGACATGCTATTCATTCTTTCATTTACTCTTTTCCTTCTTTGTGCTGAGTACTGAATGCTTTGCTCTCCAAAGTGTGGAGACATGGGTATGGAAAATAATCTAGATTACAGTGAAGAACTACAAATCACCCTGAATTTTCGTGTAACTTTGTTTTGTTTTTGGTGCTGGGGATTAAACCAAGACCTAAAGAATACTAAGCACATATTATACCATTGATCTATATCCTCAGCCTAACTTTTATTTGAATCTGAAGATTAAATTATCTCTCAGGCAGGAAGTTTCTGATTTTAAGTCAAAGTACTAATGCTGGTTGATTTTAGTGTTATGTTTAAGCTAACTGTGTGTGGATAAAAAAGGGGAAAAAATCATTCTGCTTAGGAGCCTACCCCTTAGCCTAGTGCTTGACTGGGTAGGGTTGAGAGTGGGAAGCAGAGTAGGCATCCTGTGTGGTCACTGGTGTCCTTGGCTCCTGCACAGGGATTGTTTACAGGACAGCAGGGCAGGGTTCATGGCAAGATGTCTGACAAGAGACTTAGTCACCCACAAAGCACATGACTGGGGCCTTATCTTCAGAGGATTAAATTAGGGAGACTCCAAACATTCTCAGTGGTGTAGGATTCAAGATGGTAGAGAAAGAATTTCTTCATTTATCAGCCAGTGATGTCCAACTGCCTCCTCCTGAACATTTTCCCAAGCCTATCTACAGATGGTCCTGCACAAGTGTGCACCAGTAGGCAGAATAGTGTAAGGATGAGTGGGGTGTGGGTTCACTCATGAACAGGGATGCCTGGGTTTCAGTCCTAGCTCTGCCACTCCCATGATACAATACCTCAGGCCAATTCCTTAATTTTTCTGAGCTTCATTTCTCCTATTAAAAGAAGATCCTACTGCTTACTTTCTTTTTTTTTTTTTTTTTTTTTTTTAAATATTTTTTTTAGTTGTTGATAGATCTTTATTTTACTCATTATTATTTATATGTGGTGCTGAGGATCGAACCCAGTGCCTCGTGCATGCTAGGCAAGCGCTCTTCCACTGAGCTACAGCCCCAGCCCCCTACTGCTTACTTTCTGTGATTAAATGAAACATGTAGAACAATGCCTGGCGTGCAAAATAGGCCCTCAGTGAACCTAGCTAACTATCATCTACCTTGTGTTACCTTGTATGACCGAGTTTGTACATATTACCAGATGTATTGGGTGCTGAGCTAGTCAGATGGTTGAGTTAGCATTAGGGCAGTTGTGTTATTTATTTACTTATGTGGTATTGGGATTCAAATACAGGGCCTTGTGCATGCTAGGCAAGTATTCTACTGAGCTATAGCCCCAGCGCCTATGTTATTTTTTGGTTGCACACTAA
Source organism: Geosciurus inauris (assembly GCA_004024805.1). NCBI lineage: Eukaryota > Metazoa > Chordata > Mammalia > Rodentia > Sciuridae > Geosciurus > Geosciurus inauris. The sequence goes on along the minus strand of PVHX01001981.1, from coordinate 69,203 downwards.
ACTGGTATTGTGAGGATGGGCTGCTGCTTAGTAATCAGAAGCGACCCTGATTGCAGACTTGGTTCCAATCTTGCATCAGTCTTCAAAGCCCTTTCCCCTAAGGTGTGCTGCTTCAAAAAAGTTCTCATACTCCCTTACCTAAGTCTACTTGCTTTAGTCTAACATGAGGGCCTTTTTTGCATTAAAAAAATTTTTTTAAATATTTATTTTTTAGTTGTAGGTGGACAGAATATCTTTATTTTATTTTTATGTGGTGCTGAGGATTGAACCCAGTGCCTCACGTGTGCTAGGCAAGCGCTCTACCACTGAGCTATAACTCCAGGCCCCTTTTTTTTGCTTTTAATAAGTTTCATACTGAATTATACAGAAAAGTATATATATTCTGCTTGCTTAGTGTTCATAGCACCAGCACTGAGATCAAGAAACAACGTTCTATAACTTTTTTATGTTGCTTCCTGGTGACCACACTTTGAAAGTCACAGATTGAAATGTTTGTGATTGGTTGTTCTTATGTATGAAAGTCATTATGGAGAAAGGTTGGTTTTGGTACCGTGGATCATAAACCCCACTGCTCCTTCTCTTCCTGCTTTTATTTTCTTACTAAGGTAATGTGAATTGGCAAAGAAAGAGTCTTTATAGAGAGATTCATTAGATGAAAATAATTGGACTAGACTTTGCTCTCTTCAAACTCATTTCTCTTGATTGGGATTTTTGAGTAGTAGTTGTTGTTGTTTTTGTTTGTACTGGGGATTGAACCCAGGGGTGTTTAACACTAAGCCATATCCCCAGCCCCTTTTTATATTTTGTTTAGAGGCAGGTTACTGAGGCCAGCTTTGAACTTGTGATCCTCCTGCCTCAGCCTCCTAAGCTGCTGGGATTACAGGTGTGTGCAGCCATGCCCAGCTCCTAAATTTTTATTACGTATTGTGATCTGCTACATTTTTATAACCTTAAGAGTGAGGTCAAGGGAATGCAAAAATGCATCAATACTTCCCTTGAAACTTTCCTGACTGTTTAATTCTCCCAACTGTAAATCAGGCATTGGCCAGGTGTGGTGGCACAGGCCTATAATCAGCAAGTTGGAAGGCGGAGGCAAGAGGATCACGTACGTGTTCCAGTCCAGCCTAGGCAACTTAGACCATGTTTCTAAATAAATAAATAGATAGGACTGGGGATGCAGGTCAGTGGTAGATTGCCCCTTGGTTCAATAATTGAGTAACAAAAGAAATAATTCAGCAATGAGAGTGGGCCTTTCCTCATGTCCAGTCTTGGATAGGAGGTAGGTCCTGGGATCACTGCATTGGACTGATTTGGAGAAGAATCTGAGTACAACATGAAACTTTCAGTGTTTTGGTTGATCAGAGATTCTGTTCATGGACATTAGGTTGGACTGGTATCTTGAATAGCAGGTAGTTGCTTTCCATGATCTAAATGACACTTAATGGCATTTATTAATTCATATACTTGGCCCTTTTCTATAGGACCACTCAGTATCTAGGATATGAGAATGAAAACTGTATAAATATCAGCTTAAAAAATTGAGGGACTAAAAAGAAAATAATTAAGAGCTTGAAGAGAGCTTGCAGAATGGGAGAAAACCTTTGGTACTGTTCTGACAGAAAAAATATATATAAATTTGCCCATTTATTGACTAGATTATTTGTTTGGTGTTAAGTTTCTTGAGTTATATATATGAACACAAATAATAATAAGTATATAAATATTTATAATAAATATAAATTATATTTTAAATATAATACATAAATAATAAATATGTAAATATATATATAAGTAACTAAAGAAAAACTTAACACCAAGCAAATAATGTAATAAATGAATGGCAAATTAAACAGAAATTTCTCAAAATAAGAAATACAAATGGCAAAAAAATAGTTGAAAAAATGTTTAACATCCTTAGCAGTCAGGGAAATGTAAATTGAAACTATACTGAGATTTTTATCTCACTCCAGTTAGAATGGCAGTCGTCAAGAACACAAATAATAAAAAATGCTGGCAAGGGTGTGGAGGAAAAAAGAACCCTTACACATTGTTGGTAGGACTGCAAAATTAGTACCACCACTACAGAAATCAGTATGGGGATTCCTCAAAAGACTATTAATGGAGGGCTGGGATTGTGGCTCAGTGGTAGAACACTGCCTTGCATGTGTGAGGCACTGGGTTCAATCCTCAGCACCACATAAAAATAAATAAAATGAAGATATTGTGTCCGTCTACAATTAAAAAAAAAAGACTATGAATGGAATCACCACATAACTGAGGTATTCTACTCCTTGGTATTTACCTAAAAGAACTAAAATCAACATACTAGAGTGATACATACTTATGTTTATAGCAGCACATTTTACATTTTGCAATAGCCAAGTTATAGAACCTGTCTAGGTATCTGTTAACAGATGAAGGGATGAAGGAAATGTATTATATATGCAGTGGAATTTTACTTAGCAATAAAGAAGAATGAAATTATGTTATTTGCTGGTAAATGGGTGGAACTGGAGAACATCTTTTTTGTGGGGGCAGGGGGGGATTGAACTCAGGGGCCCTCAACCATTGAGCCACATCCCCAGCCGTATTTTGTATTTTATTTAGAGACAAGGTCTCACTGGGTTGCGTAGCGCCTTGATTTTGTTGAGACTGCCTTTGAACTCATGATCCTCCTGCCTCAGCCTCCCAAGCCGCTGGGATTATAGGTGTGTGCCCTGGAGCTCTTGTCTGGAGAACATCTTGCTAAGTGAAATAAGCCAGGCTCAGAAAGTCAAGGGATCTGACTGGACTAGGGTTGTGGCTCAGTGGTAGAGCACTTACCTAGCATGAGCAAGATGCTGGGTTTGATCCTTAGCACCATATAAAATAAATAAATAAAATAAAGGTATTGTGTTCATCTACAACTAAAAAAAAATTTTTTTTTAAATAAGGATCTCATTAAAATAAAGGCAAGATCAGTAGAGTAGAGGAAGGGAGGGGTAAAGGAGGTTCTGGGGAATTAAATGAACCAAATTATGCTATGTGAATGTATACATATATCACAATGAATTTCACTTTTATGTATAATTATAAATGCACCAACTTAAAAAAAATTGAGGGGAGACCAATAAAGTAGAGGCAAGGGATCAGGGAGAGGGAGGAGGGAAGGTACTAGAGAATGAAAATGATCAATTTATGTTAGGTGCTTGTACATATTTCACAATGAATGAATCCTGCTATTACATATAATCATAATGTATCAACAAAAACAAATATTAAGGAGTGGGCTAGGGGTATAGCTCAGTGGTAGAGTGTGTGCTTAGCATGTGCAAACCCCCGTGTTCAATACCCATTTCCAAAAAATGAAAGTCTGAACTGTTCGTCTCCCTGCTTATGCATACCACATGGGTTCAGTTCATCATACTTCTCTGCCCCTTTCTCTCAGAGTCTGGTGAAGTTCATCTGTGTTGTGGAAGTACCAGGGGCGGGGCAAGGTTCCAGTCAACATGTTGAAGTGCAGGAGGAGTGTGGGAGTTTTGTCAGTGGTTGCAAACACTTTTCTAAGTTTGTTAACTTTGGATAAACCAAATTATTTTCTATAATGCATGAATCAGTTATGTGAGGGAAGTTGAGAACTCAGCCATGTGTAGGGCTACAAATGAGGTTGATGATAAATTATAATATACATATGATTTAAGACTCAAAAGTAGGGTCCCCAGCATGATAATGGATAGCAGGTGAGTGCCTGTGTAAGTGTGTGATTTCATTTCAGCAAAGAGAAGATTGAAGAAATAGGGAGATGGGTTGAGAGAGAGAACAGACTTAAGGGCTCTAAAAGTCTAAACATACCTTCTCTCTACCCAGTGACCTGCTCTGGAGTCTTAGAAAAATGAATGTGATGATGCAGTTATTGCTTGTTTTTCGTTTACTGAAGAAATTTTAGAACTCTCAAATAAACTTAAGGAAATTGGGGTCCAAGTAGAGGCATCCATTTTAAGTACAATAATGGTTTTGATGTGTGTCTCTACTTTATTATTTTTTATCTGATTTTGTACTGCAGAATTAAGGGTTATAGACCAGAGTAACAGAGGAAATGGCATTTTCACTTTTTAAAAGTCCAAGTGTCCTTAAAGTACCACATGAGTTACATTGATTGAAGAGACCATAAGATGTGAGCCTCTGGGAACTTTTGCTGTAGAAAATGAGGTTAGAGTGCAGAATGAGTGTGCAAATGCCTTATGCTGAGAGTGTGTGCACAGGACTGTCACAGAAGCACTGCTTGTTGCAGGTAGATTTGTTTCAGGTTTAATGCACATACTTGATGTTATCAGGAAATATCTGTTGGGCATCTACCATGCATAAAACTTGGCACTTCATACAAAGATGAATGTCAAGACCCAGTTTTTATACTCAAAGGATTTATAATCTAGTTGGGATCATAAGAGATACATACTGTCATAAAACAATTATATGTTAGATATTAAAAGTGTGGTCAAAAAGTATTATAGGGCAATACAAGGAACAAAGGCCTAGGTAATCAGAAAAGTCTTCATGGCGAAGATGGAATTTTTGCTTAAGGAAGTAATTATCAAATTGTACAGTTCCCAGCCAGCAGCACTAGCATCCTGGAACTTGTTAGAAATGTGAGTTCTTGGACTCCACTTCAGAATCAGAAGCCCCAGGGGTGTGTTTACAAGCTTAAGTTTGAACACCACTTTACCAAGGAGATGGTGGCTGAAAGATGCACCAGCTGAATTTAGGAAGGAGCAAGAACTGGCACATAGAAAGTGCATGGGGGGGGGCTGGGATTGTAGCTCGGTGGTAGAGCGCTTGCCTCGCATGCGTGAGGCCCTGAGTTCGATCCTCAGCACCACATACAAAGCAATAAAATAAAGACATTGTATCCATCAACAACTAAAAAAATATTAAAAAAAAAAAAAAAAAGAAAGTGCATGGGGATGGGTGCCTAAATGAAGGGGACTGGTAAAAGGAACCTAGTATTTTCTGTGCCATTTAGTTTAGGTTCTGTTTAAGAGAATTCTTTCTGAATGCAGTTAGATCCTTTTTTTCATCTAAATGTCCTTTATCATTTTGATCTCTTACTGCTTAAAATGTTTATACCTCCTGGACAAGGGATAAAATCTACACGTTTGTATCCTTATTCAAAGCCTCCGGGAAAATGTAGAAAACACAGCAGTTTTGTGTCTAACTACCTGGTTTAAAAGTATATACACAATAGATGTTTCAAAAGAGAATTTTATGACCTTTCATCAGATCCTAGGTAAATATCTGTTAGAGACTAAAGTTTTAAAACTAAAATTGGGTTTTTATGCATAAGGAGTAGAGTGTTCTCCTAGTATCGCTGTTTCGTATTTTATAGAATTTAGGGTTTGAGGGCATTATTAAGGCCTTGTCCTCTAATTTCTCTTGTGATTTTTAGGCCACGTCCTAGGTAATTGTAGAAGTTGGTGTGAAACCACAAGTGGGCCACTTGTTAGGTAACCACAGGGTGCTGAGAGGAGGCTCTGCTTCCAGTCTTTGCTCTCCCAACCACCCTGTGCCTTAAACTGGAAAAACTTTTATAGTGCTGCATAAGTGATTTTCTGATTCTCTGTTAAAAAGAGAAAGTTATCTTAAAGACAGTTCAAGGGAAAAAAGAAGAATCTATGATCAGACTATGGCCCTGCAGGTAAGCTTAAAGCTCAACGTGTGTTCTCCTTCCTGGAAAAATGAATTCATTCTCTCCTAATCTGATTTTGTCTTGATATTATCAATTTAGCATGTGCCATGCAGAAGCCAAGCTATTGTCATAGATGTGCTGAAATCTTTATTTATCAAGGGAGAATGTGCATTTCAGATCTTTTTTTTAAATTTTTTTTTAGTTGTTGATGAACCTTTTTTTTTATTATTTATTTACTTATATATGGTGCTGAGAATCGAACCCCGTGTCTCACGCATGCTAGGCAAGCGCTCAGCCACCAAGCCACAACCCCTGCCCAGCATTTCAGATCTTTTTTTAGTTTATTGTAGGGGGACTTTCAGGGAAAGAGTACACAGTAATGTGTTAGGGCTTTGCTACTGTCGTCAGTTTTTCCTCACACTTGTGGAGTGAAATATATGGCTACCATATGTGAAGATTTTTTAAAGCTTCCTGAAACCAAAGAGCCGGCCATAGGGGTCTGTTAATATTTTCTTCACCCAAATTCCAGGATGAACTGAAGAAATAGGGGCAATCCCTTGTTGTTGCCCCCCCATCCAGATTTTGCCTGTATTCTAGGGAACTATTTTTATTTCTTCTAAAAGGAAAATTTGGGGACTTGTGGTATAGCTCAATGGCAGAGTGCTTTCTTAGCATGGCAAGGCCTTGGGTCTAATCACCAGCACTATAGATAGATAGATACCAAAAATGTTTTATCCGTGAACCCATAGAGTGATATTGATTCTATAGCATTATTCTTAATTTTGAGATGATGTATGTTAGTGTCAAAAGTCAAAATTGAAGTGGCTTTTGTCCTAGGGCTTTCTCAACTTGGATGTGTCCAGGAATTCAGTGTGAGAGTTAGAGGGTTTATGGCTTCTTATTATCATTACTCTTTTTGCTTACTAATTTTTCCCCTATATTAAAGTAAGAGTTTGTCCGTACTCTACTTCCTTCTCCCTGCATCGCCATAACGTACATTTAGTCCTACATTTTGGCTGTTGTCTCTCACTTGCTATGAGTAGAGTTTTGCAAGGTTGCAGAGCAAGACCTGTCAGCTGACACTTGCTCACATGAGAGCCATTAAGAGGGTGGTGTGGCCAATGTCAGAACAACCTTGCAGCTGAAGGCAAGTCACTGCAACTGCCCAGAGACATATGAATAGTCTTGTGACCAATTAATTGACTACAACGTAATCTCCAGCTAGGAAGCACAGATGGAGTGAGTCAGTCCAAGCTGCTCAACCTGTTGAGTGTTTTTTCTTTTGCTAACTGGAGTACAAGCTTGGGAACAAAAGTAGGAAGTGGGATTTGTGCTTGTCTGTGCTTATAATGGGTTCGCTTAGAGCATGTTTTATAACGTGATGGGTGCATCTGACTTCCTAAATCATCCTTGGGCTTAATTTACGTAACAAATGAATGTTCCTTTTTTTTTTTTTTTTTTTTAAAGCTTCTTAAAGAGGAAATTCGTAGGCTGTTGCCCAGTAGCTTGTCTCATATACTGTATAGAGAGCGAAATGATAGCTTAGAACTGCTGGTCACTGTGGAATATCCCTCAAATAACAAAGGAACTTGAAGATTTGTGTCCAAGTCCACATCCACGTTGATGGTTGGGATAAACCGGAAGAACATTAAACCACTCAGGAGATGTGTGGCGGCACAGCAAAAACCACAAACCGGCCAGGAGGCTGTCAAGATTCAGCCAGATGTGTGAGTGGTGCCGTCTCTGGTGCTGGGAGTATTTACAAGACGCTTTTATGCACAAAGATTCGAAAATGTGCTGGGGTTAGAAGGGGCACTGATCACACGGAACCAGATGACAGGTTTGAAACTTTAGTTCTATTTTAAAGTCTTAGAGAAAGTTTTAATTCACCAAGTACCAAGGAGATGGAGTTGTATTGACCTGAAAGTTGTTTTTCAGTAATGACTCCAAATGGGAGAAATGGGCTCACTGGTATATGTGCAGAGAGAAGGCCTTTCCTTTATGGAAAAAGGTGCAGGCATGAGCATTTTTTAGATATTCTTATGTTTGTACTACCCATATGCTTTCTTAACTTTTCATTATGTCTGCTGGAGCCAACTTAAAAGAAATGTTTAAATCCTTGTCCTTTTGTTGAAGCTTGAACAATACTATTTGCATTTATTTAGCAGGGGAAAAAGTTGTAGTCCTGAAGTACCTCAATATCTAGTAGCAGATGGGTCACAGGACTGGGAGTTCCTACTTCCCAGCTGCATGGTGGTGAATGCTTGTGCCTTCTGATGGAGGTAGGGTGCTAAGGTAGAGCGCAGTTTCCCTCTGGAAAATCCTTTTCACGAGAAGGATAATTTTTAATAGTGGAGCTTGTCTAAAAAGAATAACATTAAACTTGGTATATTCTTTTAGGTTATCTCATCCACTTTGGAAGAATTCATTAATTTCATTAGTAATGGAACTTAATTTAAACACTATTTGTAAAGAATTTTATTGCATATCAAAAAGAAAAGACAAAGAAAGGAAAAACTGAGAATTGTGTATGTTTTATTCCAAAATCTTATGTCTATAGATAGTAAGGAGAACCAAAGGCTAAACTCTGCTTTTCATGATTAGTGTAAAAGTAAGTTTCTAAATTCATTTAAATGCTTTTTTCTTACAGGAATTTGCTCAAAATGAGCGAGTCTTATAAACTGTTAATTTCATAAGTATGTGTATTGATTTGATTGACAAATAGCCAGGCTGTAGTTTCAGTCACATAAAAATGTTTGAGGAGAACCTTAATAATAAAAGGGTAAATACTTTACTATAATCTAAGAACCCAGTAGCTTAGAGAGAAGGGGGAAGTCGCTTGACAAGTGCTTCATAAGTGTTGGGTCACATGCTATCCACTCAAGTAAAGAGATATGTTTGTAGAAGAGGAGGTAATGAATGATGTGGTACTTTAGAAAAATACATTTGAGTGTTCAGATAAGGATTTCACTTTTATAAAATCTGTTTTTATCTGTTTCTTATCAAGAAAGGACAGCTGGGTGATAGAAGAGTAATGGAGTGTCTCAGGTTATCTGAATCCTGATTGGGATCCCCAGCTCTGCTACCTGCAAGCCTTATAATCATGGGGAAGTCTCTAGGATTTTCTGGGTCTCACTCTCAGTTGTTAAGCTATATGGTAGGTTCAGATTACTTTAAAATTCTTTTCTAAAATATTGTAAGATGTTGTATTAGGACCTTCAGTATTCTTTGTTTTTGTTATTCTGTAGAATTTCAGCTCTCCCAAGTAAATTATTTGGGGTTGGTTTTCACAAAAAATAATATGCAGGATCACACCAATTTTTAAAAAAAAATTTTTTTTTTTTTTTTAGTTGTAGGTGGACACAATAGCTTCATTTTATTTTTATGTGGTACTGAGGATCAAACCCAGTGCCTCCCGCGTGCTAGGCAAGCACGCCACCACTGCGCCACAACCCCAGCCCCTACACCAATTTTTCTTAAACACTTCTAAAATTTTTTATCTTTCAGTGAGCTTGCTGTTTTTAGTAGGGTTTTATCCATTTTTATTTATGCAACACTTTAAACTTAATAAAATGTTTTTATGCCCATTTTCCCCTTTATTTATTTATTTTTTGTACTGAGGATTGAACTCATGCACTTAACCACTGAGCCATATTCCCAGCCCTTTTTATTTTTTTATTCTGAGACAAGGCCTCACTGAACTGCTTAGGGCCTTACTGAGTTGCGGAGGCTGGCTTTGAACTTGTGCTCCTCCTGCCTCAGTCTTCAAGCCGCTGGGATTACAGGTATGTGCCACTCCTTTCTTTATCTTGACCTCCTTTAGATTTACTTCCTTAATGCTAAGATTTTTTTAAAGATTTTTTTTAATAATGATGACATAGATTTTTTAATTAATTTGGAATTAATTGGAATTCATCTCTGGTTACTAGTTGCCTTGGTGGATGTTATCCATTTTCTCTTCCCTTTCCTACAGTCTTAAAAATATATTTGTTCTTTGCAGTATCGTGCTGGTTTCCAGATTTTTTAGGAGTTGTGCCAACCTCAGGGGTAGAATTGAATTATTGACAGGAGCTCTTCCCGTGGCAATCTGGCTCCAAAGTTTTCACAGGTTATCTGTTTGCTTGAATCATGTGGCAGTCAGGGAGACTTACAACTCACTTTTGCTCTTGGCTATCTGAAATCACTAGTTTCAAGTAGTCATCTTAGTTGAACATACTGACCAGTAGGGAGATATGTTTTTCCTCCCCTCATGATTTTTTTCCAGTAATTCAAAGATGAAGGAAAAAGTCTCCACAAATACACTAGAGTCACATGGCATACATACAGTGGCCACTGAGTCAAACAGACAATTCAATGCAGAAAGAAACATTTTTATTATCTCATTGTGGTTTCATGGATAGAAGTTGTCTTCTGTATCTTCAGTTCCACTCCTCTTCACCTCTCTAATGACAGATATTGGGGTTCAGTTCATTTCACAAAGTTGCAGAGTCAACAAAGAACTGCAGTTTCATGAGGCATTCTCAATGGTTTGTCAATACAAATCTCCTTGGGAAAACTCAATTCAGATCTGGTAACTTTGAAGTATGATGCCGAGTATATGATGCAGTGTTCAAATAATTGCTTCCAGTTTCCTTTCTTATAATCTGGACTGTAGCAAGGCTATTAACAACTTTTGATTTTGGCTTTATCTAGCAGATTAGATAAGGCCCTAGGACTATTTTTATGACCATTTGCCAAACTGTCTGAATCAGCAGCAGGAGAAAACGTGCCATACCTTGCTTTAAAGCATATCCTTCACACACTGAAGAGGAACTGAAACAAAGTACTTCAGAGTCAACTAAGCTTACAATTTCATATCTTGAAATTTGAATTCAGAAGAAATTCTCTGTGCTGCTTTATAGTTACTACCATGGGTGCAGGGGGTGTGGCTCAGTGGTAGAGCGAGTGCTTAGCATGTGCAAGGCCCTGGCCTAGGTTCCATCCCCAACACCAAAACACTACAATCCACAGGATGGAAAAAGCAGAGGAATTCATGAGTTTAGATATTGATTTACATATATTTTAGGTGAATTAATTATATTTAAAAAGGAAAATTCTTAAATTGTCCGTGGTGGTTGCTTAAGAGGAAAGTGAGTACAGGAACCAAGGTGTATTTTCACGGGTGAACTGCTTCAGACATAAGCCAACCATGATTTGCTACCAGTCTTTATTTATAGTAGCTAGGATTACTGACTAGGAAATGCAGAACTAGTCCCACATTCAGAGAGCAGTATGCTAAGGCACTAGACCAAAGAATTCTGAAGATTCTAGGAAAAAGCTGCTAAAATAAAGTACAATGCAGCTTGTAGGCGTGGGAGGAATATTTTTCATTGTGTTCTGCACATAGAAGCAGTGTGAAATTGTACTCTGATACTACTTAATAAAAAAAGTAGCTGTTGGACAGGTTGAATGAAATGGGTAGAGGAAAGAAAAAAAAAAAACCTAAGCCCAGTCAGCTGATAGTCTTGTGCTTGTGACAAACTTCCCAGGGAGGTAGTAAATTGCTGGGTGTGACTCTTTCAGATTTGCTGGTCATTACTGTCACAAGTTCTTCTGCCCATTCTGCATTCCTTCCCTTTTCACTGATTTTGTGTGTGATGAGGATTTTTCTTTGACTAGTTGCAAGAGCTAATTCCACTGGTTGATAGTTGGGAGATGTAATTTGAGACTGATTGAGTAAATGCATGAAGGAACGTGGTGATAATCTGGTGTTGCTGCCGTTCCATGTCTGTTTTAGGTTTCAGGGGCTTTTGTCTTTACCCTCTGAGGACATGGCAATTACTAGGAATGAATCACAGCAGTCTAAATACAGGGGATTTTCATAGAAACTGACGACTGATATAAACTTTTGTCTGGGTCTTATTTTGATAAGCACTGATGACATAACAGGGTAAGGCACTTTTTAGTAATCACCATAAGTAACTGTGTCCAAAATGACCAGTGTTCCATACAGAAGTCAAGATTATTTCATCACTGAAGTCTGCAGGCCATGACAGCTTCTGAAGCCTTTTCCCCTCGAGTTCCTGCTCAGCTCTGTGCTGAACTGGAATGCTCATTGGACTGGTCCAGGATTCCTGATTCTCCTATTATGACTCCTGTTGTGAGTCAGGCTCTGGCTTAGCCTTATCCTTTTATTGTTAGAGTGACAAAGGCTGAATATCTGCTGAACAGAGATGGAGCAAGCCCCAGTGGGAACTGGTGAGAGCAATAACTTGTGACCCATCCAAGATTATAATGGAGCTCCCAGTCCAGATTCTCCAAAGCGAATCCAGCCCGTGGGCTGTAGAAACATCAAGATTCCTAAGAAATTTCTTCCCTTTTATGGGCCTAAAATGGATGTTTGGATATCAGGTATTAAATCAATCTGTTAAGCTTTATATTTTGAAGGGTTTAATGTAAAGTTCTATCAGTTTAGAAAGTTCAAAAACTACTTTCAGATCTTTATAGAATGGATATGAATGAAAATCCTTTTTTTTCACTATTCCATATTATGCTGCTCAAAGCAAAAAATTTTTTTAAAAATTTAAAAAGGAGAACTTGTGAAATTAAGTTACTTTTTCACCTCTAATATGTGAGAACCTGTGGAAAGATCTGTGGGGATCTTTACCCTGATTTCATGATTAGGAGTAGGAAAGTCTTCTCTGCCTTGAATTCACTGTGTCTTTGGGAATATCCCCAAATCTCTCTGTTTCTACTCTCTTCTAAAAAAGCAGGGGTGTTTTACTTGTATAGTAATTTCCCAAATAAGTGATTTTTTAAAAAAAATGTAGATTCCTGATGTGCTTTAAATCACTGAATCGCATTCCTGCAGGTGGAACCTGTAAAGCTTTGTGTACACACACACACAGACACACACACACACACACACACACACACACACACACACGGACGCCCCTGCACACTCTAGGATAATGCTAATGATGAACCAAGTTTGGGAACTATTGTGTAGGTGGTGTCAGGTCCTTTCCAGCTCTTTCAGATTACCTGTCTTTGACCTGTGAAGCTCAAAGATGTTAGAGAAATGGGAAGACTTGACTCTGAGTAATCAAGGGAATCAAAACTACCTCATAGTAATCTTTTTCCATGTAAGGGAGCAAGCCACATAGGTATTTGATGAAATATGATCTCAACAGAGTGAACAGCAGAAGACAAAACATGCCTGGTGTGCATCCTAAAAAGAAAAATGTTGCCTAAGGGCAGAGATGATTTGGATTCAGAATGTAAATGATGAGTAATCCTTCGTGGGAATGTGAATTAGGACAGAGATGTGCTGGTAGACAGGACTAGCAGTGGCATGCTGTGATAGGAGGGAGGTCGAAGTTGCCCGCCCTCCTAATATTGCTCCCACTGGCCCTCGCTTGATAGGAAAATCTCCTGTTATTCAATCTCTTTTTTTTTTTTGTATTTAAGCCTTGTTCTCTGTAGGCAGTAACTCATACCTTAGTGTGAACTATTTTTATGAGAATCATTTGCTCTGTTGGCAGGAGCAGAACAGACAAGGATTGGTAATGTTCCCCTAGAGCAGTGTGAAAGTAGACCCTTGCCTTTCCAGCTGAGTGGAGGGAGCTTGGGAGGTGGCCTGTGATTTCTGCTCAACAGGGACAGACTTGATGGTGACATCTGAAACTCAAGTAATGTGTCCTTGGTTCTCACCATCACAGGGAACCCTCTAGCAGACCATAACAGACCAAATTCAGAGAATAATCCTGTCACAGACTTTAAAACTAATGCTGAAAATTCCTATATTTTAAAAGTTCCCCTGACAATTGAAATTAAAAAAAATCCCCTTTTAAATAGATTACTTTCAGAGCAGTTTTAGGTTCACAGCAAAACTGAGCACATTTCCCATAGTACTCCTTGCCCCCACACACCTGGAGCCTCCCACCTTGTTGACATTCCTTACCAGGGTGGTATATTTAACAAATTGTAACACAATTGATGAACCTGTATTGACACATCATTATCACCCAAAGTCTGTAGTTGCCATCAGTGTTCACTATTGGTGATGTACATCTAATGGGTTTCAACAAATGTATAATGTGCTTTATCCATCATTCTTACAGGCTAGTTTCCCTATCTTAGAAATGCTCTGTACTTCACCTGTTTGTTCCTTCTCTCCTCAGCCCCTGCAACCACTCATCTTTTTACTCTCTCCACAGTTAAACCTTTTCCAGAATGTCATTTGATCAGAATCATACAGTATTTAGCCTCTTCAGAATGACTTCTTTTACTTACCAGTAATGCATTTAAGGTTTTTCCTTGTCTGTTCATGGCTTGCTAGCTCATTTCTTTCTAACTTTGAGGAATATTTCATTTATAATCTTTTTACCCACTGAAGGACAGCCTGGTTGCTTCCAAATTTTGGGAGTTATCAGTAAAGCTACTCTAAATATCTGTGTGCATGCAGGTTTTTTTGTGAACATGTTTTTAACTTGATTGCTGGATGAGAAGGTAAGAGTAGTGTTGAGTTTTGTAAGAAAATGCCAGATTGTCTTCCAAAGTGTCTCTACAACTAACAGTGAGAGTTCCTCTTACTCCATATCCTTGTCAGCATTTGGCATTGTCAGCATTCTAGATTAGGCTATTTTACTAGTGGATAGCTCATCTCTTGTTTTAATTTGCATTTCTCTAATGATGTGATGTAGAGCAACTTTTCATATGACTCTTGCTATCTTTTCTGGTGAAGTGTCTGCTCAGGTCTTTGCCCATTTTATTAATCAATTAATCATGTTTGCTTTCTTATAGTCAAGTTTTTAAAGAGGTTTTTTTTTTTTTTTTTTTTTTGAATGGCAGTCCTTCATTAGATATGTCTTTTATAGATATTTTCCTCCAGTATGTGGCTTGTCTTCCCATTCTCTTGACAGTGTCTTTGGCAGAGATGAAATTTTTAATTTTAATAAAGTTTTGCTCTTTGATAATTTCTTTCATGGGTTGTGTCTTTGATATTATATCCAGAAACTCTCAGCCATGCCTGAAGTCATCTAGCTTGTCTCTTTTGTTATTCTTTGAGTTATATTTGCATGCTACATTTACATTGGCAATTCATTTTGAGTTAATTTTTGTAAAGGTTTTAAGGTTTGTTTCTAGATTCAGTTGTTCCAGCACTACCTATTAAAATTCTCTTTTGGTCTGTGTGTGAACTTTCAGTATCTTTTGCCCACTTTGCTGTTCTAATGAATCTTTTAAAAAATTAACTTCTAGTTCTTTAGTATCAGGGAAACAAGTCCTATATGATATGAACTATTTTTTTCAACTTTTTAAAAGCCCTTGTTATATATAGATATTTTAAACATAATTGAAGTCACACTGTAGGTATAATTTTGTGATCTACGTTTCAATCTTAACATTATTTTATCAGTATTTGTATTTTTCAAAGAGAGCAAGTTTTTACACCTCAGATGAGGAAACAGAGGATGTGACCCCAACTCATTTGCCACTGGTGTTGAGCCAGTAATGTGGTGGAGTTGAGAAAGCACAAAATCCAGAGTCTGGTGACATTGGTTTGAGTTCTGACTTTGCCTCATACTGATTATAACCTTGTTGAACTCTCCTAACTTCATTGTAAAACAGATTATATAATACAGGTTTTCACAGAACATTTTGTGAAGGTCAGCTTAGGTAAATTCTGTAAAAGTGTTTGGCAACTCTAAAATGTTAGGCAATTATTTGTGTTGTATGCTGTGCAGTTTTTTAAAAAATATTTTTGTCCAGAAACATTCTTTTTTAAAAACAGCTTTATTTTATTTATTTTTTATTTATTTTTATGTGGTGTTGAGGATCAAACCCAGTGCTTCACATGTGCTAGGCAAATGCTCTACCACTGAGCCACAACCCCAGCCTGTGCTGTGCAGTTCTAAACAAACTTGCCCTGTCTACATCCCACTGCCAGGCCTTTGGGAATTGATGTCTCTAGACTCCCTGAAAATTATGTAGTAAAAAGAGCACTTACATAATTTGATGGAAATTTATTTGATATGGTACTAGAACAGCAAGAGCAAACTGAAAACCATAGATGGGTTTAATAAATCAAAAGAGAGATACTTTTTTTAGAGAGTAAAGTTCTCCCATTCTTGGGCGAGTCAGGGGATAAAGAAGGACAGGAAGATGTGGTATGTAAATGTTGAGAAGAAAGCTCAATAAATGTCATTGTCTAAGACCAAACTACATATTTGAAAACTGAATCTGAATGCCTTGAATTCATTAAGGTGGTTTCCCTGTAGGAGTTCACCCACTGCCTCATGCTTCAGCTACCAAGAAGCCTCTTAAAGGAACTGGTATCAAGGGTATTTGTGTTAAAGCAGTAATAGTCCGCCTTCCCCAGTACTGAGGATTGAACTCAGGGCCTCACACATGCTAGACAAGTGCTCTACCACTGAGCTGCATCTCCAGCCGTTTTTTATTGTTTTATTTTGAGACAGTCTTGCCAAGTTAACTTGGAATCCTCCTGACTGAGTCTCTTGAGTAGCCTGAATTACAGACGTGCACTATCACACCTTGCAATAATATATTCTTTGATGGATTTTAAAATGAGAGGTTGTTTCTGTTACAGTATCTATTTTATTTTAAATTCATCAAGAGATAGTACAGTCACACAGTTTAACATTCAAAAGGCACAAAGCTGTGGGAAGCATTTAGAGCACACTTACTATGTGCCTGACTCTGTTAGGTACTTTGTAGACTACAAGAGAAAAACTGAAATGTAAACAATATTCAGGGAAGTCATTTGCTTTTTCCCATCTGAACAACCCAGCTTTATGCTCCAGAGACAAGTAGTGTTACCAATTCATTCTTTATCTTTCTAGAATATTCCACTCATATGTAATAAAATCCAGATTTCCTCATTCTGAATATTTTCTTTCTGTAGGTATATGGTAGCATTTAATACACAATGTTCTTTGTGTGTACATGTTTGTTTTTGTGGTGCTGGGCACCTGCTGTACTGAGGAACTGTACTGCCAGCCCATACTTCTTTTTTTTTCCAGTTAGAATTATGTCTTAGAGCTTATTATACTATAGAATTGCAAAGGAGGAGCTTCCTCATTCTTCATTAAATAGCACTGTATCATATGGACATACTATAGTTTTTTCACCACCTATGTTGATAGTTTTTTTTAGGCCTTTGCTATTCCAAACAGTGCTGCAGGGAATACCTTTTATACATAATTTTTTTTGCACCTGTGCAACTTTATATGTGGGACTGATTTCCTAGAAATGGGGTTCCTGGACCAAGAGTAACAGTGTTTGTGCTCTTTTAGGAATATTATTTTGTAACCAAAGACAAATTATGGTTGTTTGTTTATTTTGGTTCTCCCGATTAACATACAAAAAAAAAATGCTTACATAGAGAATCATGCTTTTTGACTTCTAGAAACTTCTAGGAAAATAGAAATATTACCTGATGTCTGTTTCACTTAATATCTAAAACAATTAGAATTAATATGTAAAACAATATCTTGAGTCTTTACTTTGAAATCCATTCATTCATCTGTAACTAGTGTACTGTTTCCCTGTAAATAGGGAAGCCTTGCCTTCTTGGAAAAGAGAGGCAGTGGTGTTTGCAAGTTACTTTTTAGCAGAGCCATTGTACATTTCAGCAATCCAGGAGTTTATTCAGTCTTGACTGCTGTGGTTGTGCTGTCAAGGGTATAAAAAAACTCAGTGAATATTGGATTGACACACACATGAAGATGAATAGCAAAACTGTTTTTGCCATTTTTTTAAGTGCAGATATTTTCTAGTTTGTAGACATTGGAAAAGAACAATTAGTGTTCATTTAAGAATTAAAGGAACTATTTTGGGGAAAATGGGCCATATATAGATATTTGTGGGGTTTAGGGAATAAACTGTTAATAACATCAACAACAAAATCTGGAAAACTAGCAAGGACAGAATCTTATCTGCAAGGGATGACCTGCCTGCTCAGTATCCCTCTTACTCCAAAAGGACTTACGACTTTACCCCTTTAGATTTTGTTAGCATCTTTTGAAAGTTTTATTGATGAGGCATGTTTGTATTAAGAAACATGCTTATCAAAGCAGAGTACATCTAGAAGTGTTAAAGATACCAAGCTGTAATGTACATTAATTAATTAAGATTATTTTTCTCTTGGAACCTGGCTGAGATCATCTGCTGCAAAGTATCCTGTGCACATTTAGTAGATGATGGGGATTTATAGTGTGTTGGAACTGGAAGGATCAGACCTTTGAGAATAATTTTAACCTCACTCCATCATTTATAGAAGAGGACAGGTTAGACTGAGGTGTAGTATGACTAGTCACAGACTATATCCATCCCTTCTGACCTCTATTGCAGTTTCCTCTGCACAGTGCTAGCCCCAGGGCAGTGGAGCATGAGTAGTGGTGTGAGCCACACGCTAACCTCACCTCGTTCAGTTTTACCTGATATGACCTGAGCTCAGAAAAGATGGGAGAAACTGTCTTCTGTACTTGATACTTCATAATAGCCAAACCTCAGTCATATCATGACTCATACAACTGCTGTGAACACATTATGTATAAACTTATGTGGTTTTGTGACGTTTGCTACCACTTATAGCATTGTTTCAGTGGCAAAGAGTGGGAAACAAGCTCGGAGTTACAACCTACTTACAACATAAACTTCTGGCTGTCATCTTTGTTAGGGATCAGGTAGTTATATTCAGGAAAATAGGGGACATGAAAATTACATTTACGTCTTTTGTCCTTCCCTCAGACAGAATATTAGTTACATAGATAAACAATCCACTATCCCACAATTCTCAGATCCTAAAATCTCTGAAAAGTCTTTTGGAACTGATCTGAACTGATAGAAGGCTATTTATAATCTCCATTTAATCCACCTAGTTTAAGTATTCATAACTTGGGCTGGTGAAATATTAATTTGTTTGATTTGGGGGTTTGATTACATCATATACTATGGAGTAGGTATTATATGTAGTATAAACAGCTTTCTAAAATTCTGGGGTATCTGAACTCTGAAACATCTAACCCTGAGGATCTCCATTAAAGGGTTATGCATCTGAATTGAACTTTGAATTATGCTCTGCATAAAAGTACTTTTGTATCTATTTGGTTCTTTTGAAGATCTTTTTTTTTAAAAAATATTTTGTGTTGTAGATGAACACAATATCTTTATTTATTTTTATGTGGTGCTGAGGATCGAACCCAGTGCCTCACGTACGTGAGGCAAGCGCTCAACCGCTGAGCCATAGCCTCAGCCCCTCTTTTGACGATCTTATGGGACAGATAAGACCGACATATTTTGGGAAAGCATAGTATTAGAGTTGGAGCATTCTTTTTTTTTTTTTTTTGGTACCGGGGATTGAACTCAGGGGTACTCAACCACTGAGCCACATCCCCAGCTCTATTTTGTGTTTTATGTAGAGACAGGGTCTCACTGAGTTGCTTAGCGCCTCGCCGTTGCTGAGGCTGGCTTTGAACTCGCGATTCTCCTGTCTCAGCCTCCCAAAGTGCTGGGATTACAAGCGTGAGCCACCGCACCCGGCGAGTTGAAGCATTCTTGAAATTAGTCATCTGGGTTGAAAGAGGTAGAGTTAGCAGCTCCATTTACCATGACGAATGCTAATCCAAGTCCCAGGCATCGCGTCCTCTGGGACTTCCATCCCTCACCCCACTGTTTGGACTTCTCTTCATCCTTTAACTTCCCCCTAAACCATTCAGACATTTATCTGAGTACCTCTAACAGTAGACTATTACCAAATTTACTTAGGTATTTATATACATTTTGAGGTCAGAACTGGATCTAGTTAATTTCTGTTACCATAACTTGTAATGCCTGGGTTAGGACAGGTGCTTAACAGTGTGTGGCGGAATGATGGCAGAGTGTGCTTTGGGACCTGTGTTGCTGTTTTTGTTCCATGCCTTGCTGCTGACTATGTAAGATGTATTCATCATACCAAATTATTCTTTTTTAAAAAGAGTAAAGGATTTATTTACATATCACTACCTTTTTGATATTTTAATCTTTATTAGAGCATTATAATATAATAATGAGATTGTTACATATTCATACACGTACAAAATATAACTGTAATTTGGTCAGTTTCATTCCCTAGTACCTTTCCTTTTCCTCTCTCCTCCCTCCCTACCTTCACCTATGTTTTTAAAGACAGAAAAATTGTAACCAATATATAATGTAATTATTTTTTGCTAAGATAACAGTGGGATACATTTAATGGAATAGTTCATAAATTAATATCTTTAGCATTGTGTATTAAAGCTTCTTATGAAAATTGGAATATTAAAGCACTTTATACTATACTCTTAACCATAGGACAGTAACTCAGTAGTGAATTATTACGCATTTCCTATGAAATGACTACCGGGTAATTCTTGCACCTAAGCCTGCAGAAGTACAAAATAGGGAAAGAAAGGAGAGTCAACTAATTTGCAGATCATGTTCCCATTAGCCATCTTCCTAAGAGTACTAACCTAGGGGGGAAAAAGGATAAAATAAAATAAATTACCAATCTGTTACTGCCATCTATTTAACATAATTTGTCTTGAAATAAATAGCTTGTTAGTGGATAGGAAAAAATGTATATTTTGTGCTGAAAAATTGTATATTCAGAGTGAACTCTGAATGCCATTTTGAGGATAAGTTTGGCTTCTCTATTCCCAGTTTTCCTTTCTTTTCAGGTTGTCATTTAGGCCTCCTCACTCTTCTTGAGCAAACTTTTTGCAATATTTCTGTTAGTAAACTTAAAAAACAATTTGTTTTGAGAGTAGAGAAGTGCTGAGAATTGAAAACATAGACTAGGGTTTAAGAGTAGCTGGACTATATCATCATAAACATAGTAAGTTTTGTTGGAGCAAGGGTTATGATTCATTCCTTGCTTTACTCCAGTTCCTGAACAATTGCTCAACACAGCAGGCAAGAACCGCCTTTTAAATACACAGTATTTATCAGTTTTTGTTATCATTATTGTTTGTTTTCTTCCTTTTTTTGAAAATCTTTTCTTGATTATGATAGTTCCCTATCATATCTGACTTTTTAAACATTTACATTCTTGGATCACAAGACTGCTCTTTAGACTCTTTATGTGAAGTTATTTTTGACAATAGAGGATTGCTTCCTTGTGTGAGAACAAGAGGGGAAAAGTAGATCATGCTTTTTAACATGGGCTTACTCACACCCACTTCTGGTCTGACTCCTGTAAAGGTCGGAGGCAAGAGTAAACAAGAACAATAGAACTAGTCTTGGAGGATATAGCAAATCACCCTGCAACAAATTATGTAACTGTGCTCTCTTCCTTATTGCTGTTACTCTTTGAAACCCTGGGATGCAAGACCATACATACTACCTCTGCTTTGCCCTGAAAATGATCTTCTCAGTGCTTTTTCTAAAACACAGGTCAGATCATGTCATTGCCTTTCTTGAAAACTTGGAATTGGTACACCACCACTTGTAAAACAAAATGTGCATTCCTTGGTGTAGTGTGTAAAGACCCCCACAAGTAATCTTGAACATTCCCCAGCTTCATCTGCCATGTCATTCTTTTTCAGGAGACATATTCCAAGTATACAAGATTTTGATATTGTACCACTTGCTTTTTTGTTTTCATGCTGTACCCTCAGCCCATAATGACTCCCTTGTTCGTTATTCCCTCTTTGTCCCGATTTCATTCTTATGAGCACATAAGTCATTTGATTAGTGTCCTTACTAATTCAGTATGAGCTCATCTTAACTTGATTACATCCATTAAGACCTTTCCAAACAAGGTCATATTTGTAAGTATAGGAATCAGGACTCAATAACAAATGGGTTTATAAATTTTAGAGAAGTCTGTTTTGCTTGTCAGCTTTCAGGGGAATAATTCAGACTTTGGCTACTTGCTTTCTGCTCTTGAATAGTGGTTCCAAAAATAAGGCCTAGTTTCCATTCTAACCAGGCAGATTTTAGCATTATAGAATTTTAAGATCCAAAAGCCTCCACCTGTCAGTTTGTTTGAAATTCACAGTAAGAAAAGGTAGACCATTGTATTTTCTTGTGCTTAAAGTCATAGTAGGCAGATAATACCATGGTCCCCTGAGGCCAGGTGTGGTAGTATTTCCTTGCTCTCAACAAAAGCTTTTGTTTTGATTAAAATGCATTTCTCTGAAATGGTCAGTATTTTAAGACAAACAGTCCAGGACTTATTTTTTATTGAAGAGTTGCCTTCAGTCATACAGAGAGTTATCCTTGGTAAAGCCCCAGGAACTTTGTTCAGGGCTCACAGAAGCTCCATAGTAAGTGTTGGTTAGATGTCTAAGTGACTATGAATGAAAATATATTTGGCACGTGACTACTACTACTAACTCAAGTCCTGTTAGTGTAGTAGGGAAAGGAGCTGGCAGAGTGCCGGGAATTCCCCTGGATTATCTCCTTTAATCTTCACAACATACCCTGTGATCTGCTGGGGAGACTTTCCCAAAGCTATAAAACTAGTGGGAGGCAGAGCTCAGATTTGATCCCAGGCCTGTCTCATTCTGAAATCCTCATTTAGTGGCCTTTGTCAGGTCTCTTTCCTTTACCAAACTGTACAAGTGTTAATTCCCTCTGCAATATTAGAGATGATAAATGTCAAAATTATGGTTGGGTGTAAAACTAAAGAAAGTGTTCATATGAGAGAAGAAATGAGTTTTCCTTGTTTCTATAAAATACTTTCAAGACATTTGGGTCAAAAAATTATATAATCTGACATACATTTTCTGTGCCTTTTATTTACATCTTTTTTGATTGAAAAAGAACATGAAATGTTTAATAAAGTCTTATAATCATTATTAAATTTGAGTTCTTCCTAGACAGGTTATCTTCAGTTTAATTGATATTTTGATGCAGTGTTATTCCTCATAGGAATGGAACAACTTGTAAATTATAATGCTCTTTTGGCAAAATGTAATTATTGGGACAAAATAGATACAAGAAAAATAAGGCAATTAAATCTTTGTTGACTTTTTTCACTCACTTCTAATAATTTCAACCTGTATATTCTGGTTTCTGTTATTGTTTGTTTTGTACTGGTGATGGAACCCACACCTCATGCTTACTACACTAGTGCCCTACCACTGAGGTACAGGCTCAGTCCTTGGACTGTTTTAATACATAATTTCAGAGAGTGTTCTAATGGGCTTTTATAATTTTAAATTCAGTGGTTTAGATTCAGAGTCATAGTCATCAGACTTTTTTTATTATGACAGAAAATGAACTCCAGGAATAGTGCTTACTCAGGAACAGCAGATTTCAAATGCCAACAGGAGTCTCTCATTCTATTGCTCACCTGCTTTTCCTCCACATTGACTTCATTTTCAAGCAGTCGCTTACCTTGTGATGGCAAAAACAGCCACCAGCAATCCTGGGATTACCCTTTACAAGTTGAGCAACTAAGTTTTGGGACTGGCTCCCCATAGCTCAGCTCAGATCATTTGGCCATGTCTCATTGCCAAACCTAGAACTTGGACTACCTCTGGACTTAGAGTAGAGGAAAAACAGTTTCCAAAATAAACTTGCCATGCTGTTCTCAAAATTAGAAGAAAAGAACGTTGGGCATAAATTAGAACACAGGTTGTTGAAAGAAGGTACAATCAGAACTTTGTATTTTTTGCTGCTGGGATTTAAGAAAACAAATCTGCTACACTAAAAGAGCATGTTCATTTTTAACTACTGCCTGAAGAAGGAAAAGACCAAAAATGCAGTTTATGATTGGGTACCAGACATAGTATTGATTTTCTTTAAAAATTACAATACTCACAATCTTTCAAGGATTTTAGAGTCCTTACTATGTGTCACCCCCTCTGTGTAGTGCTTTACATATTTTATTTGATCTGTACAGCTGCTTTGTGAGGTCAGCATTACTATATTCATTGTCCTTAATGAAGAAATTGAAGGTCAGAGTGTTTAGATTTGAATCCAGATATGTCTGACTTCACTTCACTTATATAGTCTCTTACTTTTACAATTTTCTGTCCTTGTTCTTGTCTGTCTGTCTGTCACCTCTCTCTCCGTGTCCTCTTCCAGTCTCTAAGCACCTGGCACCTCAGTTCTGCCTCCTAAACATGCCTCCATGCCTCCCTCCATTACTGTTGCTCTGGCTTTCATTAGGAAGGGCCCTGAACTCCCTTCATACATTCTCTTTGGCCTTCCTGCTTCCAGTCTTAGTCCACCCCCATTTTCCTTAGAGCAACCAGGCTGAACTTTTGAGCAGTATGGATCTGATCTTAACAACCATCTGTTTGCCTTGGCTTCTCCTTGCACTGAGAGTGGGATCCTGCCTCTGCTGCTTTCCGACACCTTACCACACTCCAGGCTCTTTTTGTTGTTTCTTCCCCTGGTACAGAAGTCTTATACTTGCCATGTCCCTTAGCCTTCATAGTACAGTCTTTATTCTCGTTCTCTCTTTAACTCTTACTTCTTCAGCTCTGTGTTTAAATGTCACTTAAAGTCCTTCGGGACTTCTTGCCTTTCCCACTCCTTTAGTCTGGAAATCTGAAACACTCTCATATCCTTTACTTTTTCTTTTTGCACTTTTGACAATTTTTAGCTTTACATTTACATATAATTATTAGTCTGATATTCTTTACTAAACCTTGGACTCCATGAGTTAGTCACTGACTCTGGCATCTGCCACAGAGCCTGGAATGTAGTATTCACTCAAATATGTGTTGATTGGATTCATGTCTGAATGTTCTGAAAGCAGTACAATTTTCATTATTGCCTTTTCTATAGTTCTCTCACTCTGATATAATTTATTACTCAAGAATAAACCTGTATTTTCTTCAGAACAGTTTTATCCCAGTAGCTTTTGGTATGCTTAGGAACAAGCTGTGCTTCCTAGCTATAATCCTTAGCACTTCAGATGCTGTACAGTGATGCACTTGGTTTTCAAAACTTCTGTGTCAGACCCAGACACAATAGGAAAAAATAATAGATTTCAGAATAGATAACTTCTCTCAATGTGACCTAAGTGTGGGTGGCTGGGAGAGAGAGAGAGAAGGCTCTGCTGACTTGTTCCACATGGTCCCCTGCTCAGTGACACAGAAGCTTGAACACTCCTTTACTTTTGGTGTGCCATCTCCAGAACCCAGGCATCCAAATTTAGCCCTCTCTGCATGTCCTTGCAATTTCTGGCTGCCATCTGTGCCCAAACTGGCTTTGGAAAGAGAAGCTTTCTCTCCAGTGATTTATTATTTAAAGCAGTCTTCCCAACCTTTGTCATGAAAACCAGCAATACTTGTAAGGCACCTTGGCATCCACATTGGAGGCCATCGCCCCTGCTCCCTAGATGCCCCAGGTCTGAGGGGATCATTATTTCTGCACACCGGTGGCCTTTCTTCATGTGTGCACATGTGTTGGCTGAAACTTCTTTGTCCATGATCATCCTGGGTATTGCAGGTAACCTAACTTCTCTCTCCTTTTTTAATCCACAGTTGGTCATGTTCAGAGTTTGACTTGAGTGAGATTCGCCTGATAGTTTACCAGGACTGTGAGAGGAGAGGCAGACAAGTGTTGTTTGATTCCAAAGCTGTTCAAAAGATTGAAGAGATGGCAACTCAGGTATGAAATGCTGATTTGCTTTCACCTTTATCATTTGTGCTTTTAACCACCTTGTTTTGCATTTTTTTAGTTTAAAAAAATTTTTTTGAGTTGAGGTCTTGCTACATTGTCCAGGCTAGCCTTGAATTTCTGGGCTCAAGGGATCTCTCAGCCTCCCAGGTGCTGAGACTACAAGTGTGTGCCACCGTGCCCGGCTTTTAACCACTTAATTGATCAATCACATATTAATCCATAATTCTCTTAGAAGTATATTGCATGCCATTAATGTTTTAGAAAAAAACATAAGCAGACTGCTCTCCCCTAGCCAGCATGCATATATATATATATATATATATATATATATATATCCATTAACAAGCACACGTGAAACTGTTAGCAAGTAATCATGACAAGAGTTGACAATGTACTTAAATATGCTTGGAGATGAGTTTGCTGGTGAGTTTCCATCCAGTAGGATTTTTGATGCCAAGCACGTGCATCAAATGTAGGAAGAAGGCAGAACTCTGAAATGCATAAAGCAATAAAGTATTTGCCTGAAGAGAAGTAATGTATCATTTTTTCCTGTGTTTCTCATAGATATTAAAAGTATTGTCTAGTATTGGGTTAAACAAAATTAAATAGCTTTCCTTAACACACAGTGGCACATTTTTATCTTCTAAGAGTGTTTTTCAACCATATTTGACCAAGGAAGCTTTCGTTCATTTAATATTTTTGTAGAGGGTGGTATTGGTAGGGTGGGGCAGGGCTTGGAGGGGCAGGGTGAAGCAGGTGGGAGGGACTAGCTATGGGGAAGAAAGAGCAATTCTTTACCTTTTGGAGTGAGAATAAGAAAGGTGAGAAGAGTCTGGTCCTCTTTGAGTCTTTGGCTATCAGTCCAAGGTACTTCTAAATTGTCATCCTTCGGCCTTTCACTCTCTTTTCAGTATTTATGCAGATGCTTACAGATTAAATAAATCCTTTTGTACTCATTCCTTTTATGTTCAGTAGCTTGCTACCCATACTGAACAAATTCTGGCAGTTTGTAGAATGTCTGACCTAAGTTAATAAGCAGTTTATAGCTTGGTCTTTGTCTCATTGGGGCCTAGGGGCCCTGCTTTTGATAACGATCATTTTTGTAGAAAGGAAGTGTTTGAAGGCAGTTTAGCAGGGTGGATTCCACAGCACCTCAGGTGGAATTGTACCAGGTAGCTAATCATTACAGAAGTTGTTGGGCTTGTTAGGTAGGTGGAGGAGTGTGGTGAGAGTCTCTCAGGTGATTCACTGTAGGCTTTAATCATAGACTGGAATTAAAAGCTTAGGTGAGCCAGCATTTGACCCTTTATTGGTGGACAGGAGATGGCTACCCCTTTTCCCTGAATAACTCATACAGATAGTGTAGTTGAGCACACACGTCACACCACTAGGGCTGCTGATGATGGAGGGGAAAAATCCTCACTGGTTTTCAAAAGGAATGGAATTGTCGGTATACCAGAGTAGTAATAACTCTGTAATCTGGAACATAGGCTTTCTTAGAAGCACTTGTTTAATCAAAAAAGCAGCCTAGGTTCAGGGACATTTGTAGCTTGCCCAAGACTACACAGAATCCAGCTGGTGCTCTGCTCACTACCAGGTGCTGTGTCCAATTATAGACTATTGTCTGTGTTGTACTCCAGCCAAAGGGTCCCGCAGTCTGTGAAAGCAGGTGGGACTTCCTGTCATTTTAAGCCCTCTGGGGGGCTGTTTTTGGCATAAGTGACATTAAGTAACAGCAGTACAACCTCAAATGCCATCATTGCTGGAGTGACTGTTGTGGACCAGTACACTTTATGTTTTCCTTATATTTTTCCCCATTTTCAGCCCCCCTCATCCCTACTTGGCAAGCACAAAATGTCATGAGTTTGTATAAAGCATATGACTGCAGGCATTTGCATTAGACCACCAGTGTGACTGTCACACTGAAGATTAGATAAGCTGCAGTTGCATTCATGGTTTTCCAAGCAAAAGCTGCATAAGGAAAAAAAAAATAGTTCAGAATAGAAACTACTTCTCATAGATGCTGTAGGATGCTTCTATAGGGAGTGATAGATTCTGGAGGAAGATGAAGTCAAAAATTAATGATAATATATATTTATACCTTTATGTCAATTTCACAAAAATTTAGCAGTGAACACTGTTGAGGGAATATAGAGTAGATAATCCTCTATCACCTCTAACCTTTAAAGACCATATTTCCATCACATGCTATGTAATCAATAGTAGCTCCTATATCAGGGTTTTGGCTTCATCTTTCACAATTTCAACCTTGTGATTTTCTTTCCTGTTACTTTCAAAGAGGTATTAGAAGAGGTGTGTCATAAAAAACACAAGCCTAACCTGTCCAAATTAATAGTTTTGTTTTCTTAGTTCCATTTGCTTGGTAAAAAGCTTTGTTTCCCTAGTTCCATTTGCTTCGTAAAAATTTAAATTTAAATTACCATCTTTCTCCTCATCAATTTCATAGATTATGATTCTACATAGTACTAAATATTTCTTAATAATTAAAAACATACTGTTTATCATTTGATGAAATACAAATGCTGGTAGTTAAACTAAGGAGAGTAATGTCTAAATTTGCTAGTTTTTATGTAGTACCTTCAGCACTCCCTCTTCCCAAATGTTATAGGCTCCAAGGAATTATATTTTTGTCATCATTTTAAAGAAAAAGTCTGTAAGAACTTCTGATTTTGAATGCAGTGCAGGCTCCTGCATGGATTGACAAAGGAATTCCCAGTGAAGAGCTTGTTAATGAAGCCTGATATACTTAGTATCCTTTACCTCACTTGCTTCTCTTAACCCAGAAAACAGAGGATGTCCCTATGAAAACGTCAGCCAAGTGCTGCCAAGGAAGCAGCAGTGTCAGCAGCAGCAGCAGCAGCAGCAGCAGCAGCATCTCTTCCCATAGTTCTGGGGGATCTTTACAACACACCAAGGACCAGCTTCCAAAGTACCAGGTAAAACATGCCTTCCATAGGAACACCCCATGGAGTCGAAGTAATTTACCGTAACTTCTTCTCAGGGACTAATGCCTGCTGGAGGGTTCTACTCCAGGAAGTATTCAACAGAGCGATCCTAAGTGTTTCACGTCAGTGCTGTTTTCGCACTTTGTCTTTTATCTCTCTATAAAAACTGTAATCAAGAAGAGGTGATACAGCATAATACATACTGAATGAGGAAGAAATATTGCAATTGAGGTAAATTTTCTTGTTTTGTTTCCATTGCTGTCAGATCCAAAATAATAAACCTATATTTTCCAATTTTTTTCACAAGAACTAAAGATTCTGTGAATGCATATGGGCATCCTAAGAAAATAGAACTTGCCAGTAAAAAGAAGAAAGCCTTATCTAGGAGAAAAAAGAAATGACAAGACCAAACTTGATGTGAAGGTTCGAGGGCTGGTGGCATTCTTTCACACTGTGCAATGTGTGTTTGAGGAGGTAGAGGATAGGAATGAAGGCCATAATAATGAGAAACATTGACTAATTAGATACAAAGGTAGAAATGTTTTATAAATATTGAATAGCGATAGCAGAAAGGCATTAATTGATGGGTGATGTACCAAACTTTCTCTTTCAAGCCCATGTAGAATCTTGTCTACTATGTTGCTGGAAAAGCAAAATCAGGATAATTACCAGCAGCCACAGGGCCACAGGACTATGTTAATTTCATAGTCAGGACTTGGGCTGCGCACTTGCCCTTGTTACGGTGTTTTGGGGTCTCAAAGAAATTTATAATTAAAAAATTATACAGTGAAATTTTCACCTAGTTGAAAGTCACAACTGACATATGACACTTATATACCAGGAAAAAGGCAGATTATAAAATTAAGGAGGTAGGTGGAAGTTATTAGTAAAGAAGGTGATAGCCAGCTGGTTTCTGTCTGCATGAAAAAGGTTGATGTGAGCTCTAATCCAACAGAGGAACCTGGTTAATAAGACTAGTAGGTTTATCTTTTTCTCTCCACTTCTGCCATCATGTGTAAGTACATGTGTATGTGTCCAGTGTGTGTATAATTTTGTGTGTGTATATACGTGTATGTGTGCATTTGGACTTCTAACAAATGAAAACAGGCTCAGGGCATAGCTTAGTGGTAGAGCATCCCTAGCATGCACAAGGCCCCACAATCAATCTCCAGTGCTACAAAAAGAAAAAGAAAAAAAAATGAAAAATATTCAGTGGAGAGTGTTGAGGATGATCCCCATGTTTTTCTTCAGATAGAAAGCACACTATCAAAGAGTCTGACTGGTGGGTTGGGGTGCAGGGAATGTTGCTTCATTTCAGTCAAGCTATGCTAGGGTGCCTGTGGCACACTGGTTTGTTCAACATGTATTTCTATCCTATTCATCATTGTGTCCCCAGGACTTAGCGTATGCACTAAGACTCCTGTATCCCACAGGATTTGGATATAGGATTTTAGAGCCTGAGGAGAGGTCTGGGTCTAGAGATAAAGATGTAGCAGGTATTCCTATGTGCACAAAAATCAAAGTCAAAAGAATGGTTGAAAATGCAGGCAGTGAACAGAAGTACCCTCCAGGAAACAACCATGTTCAAGGGATGATTTGAGAAAGAAGAGATTGAAAAAGGAGAGTAGTAGTTTAAGAAAACAAATTGGAAAGTGTCCATTAGATTTGACAGGAAGGTGAAGGTATCCTTAGAGCAAATGAAAGTAATGGAGCATGAGAGGTGAAGTTAGGCCACACTGGTTAAAAAGCAAAGGAGAGGGTTGAGTGTAGCTTGTGCGTACCAACACCAAAAAATAAAAAGTAAATGAGAGTATAGTCCACCCTTTTGGATGACAAAAAGGCATAAGAGAAACTGATCCAATGTTGGAAGAGTCAAATATTTTTGAAATATTTTTATAAAATTTTAGAACAGTTGGACCATCTGTTATCTTTTGGACCTGCATTAAACCCTGCCCGCACTAATTGGCATTTTTGATCAACGCTGTTAATTATTTGGTTGAATAATACTGAATTGTATTTCTTTTCAGGATGTGTTCTTTGTACCAAGGAAAGAGTTACCTTGTTCTTTCATAATATAATCTATTTAGAATTTATAAATGGAGATAATGATAATCTTTTTTCTCATAGTAATGTTAAAAATTACTTCTAATAAATGCTTAGATCCTATGTGAACATATTGTGTATAAAGAAGAAATCAAGAACATTAATAATAATTGGAGGGAAAATCCAGGCAATCAGCATTACAGATTATGGCTATAAGATGACCAATTGCAGGTTTAAGAAATAATTGTAATTACTCACTAAAGTAAAGAGGGACCTAGAGATTAATAAATCTTATTTTCTTTTTTTACTTCTGCACCATAGTGTATTACTTCCTTTTTTCTTGAAGTTTTAAAAATATTTTTATTTAGCACATTATGATTATATATGATAGTGAATCATTTGATTATATATGATAGTGAATCATTGTCACATACTGTATATGCACACAATGAAACAGCATTGTTTTTATTGCATCGCACGTTGCATGATTCCATGTACTGACTTTGACTTTGGTTTCTTGCATGGTAGTACACAAGACCAGCTTCCGATGTCAACATGCTAGGGGAAATGATGTTTGGCTCAGTCGCAATGAGTTATAAAGGTTCCACCTTAAAGATTCACTATATACGGTGAGTTTGGGCTTCTTTTTCTACAGTTTTGAGAAGTAGAATGGTGCTACTGACTTCTTAGATTAAAAATGCACTTCTCCCCACTTTATTTATTTATTCTTTTTCAGTTCTCCTCCACAACTGATGATAAGTAAAGTTTTCTCTGCTAGAATGGGCAGCTTTTGTGGAAGTACAAATAAGTAAGTCCTATTTTGTGTGTCTTTTTCTAGATAGAGAAATTCTTTGTGGGCCATCAGACATTTTGAAATGAGAAGCAAGATGAGTCTAGATTAACAGAAGGGTTTTAAAAATAGGCAGTGAGCCAGGAAAGGACTTTGACTTTCTTGGGTGGCCTTAAAGACAAAGCAGCATCTTTATCTTGGGTTACCATTGATTATCCACTACATTTCTACCAGCAGCCACCAGGTTTTCATTCTCTGGAAAATAGAAAAGGGGAAAAAGGAGTGACTATATTAATGATTTAATGCCATTTCCCAATATTATTTTATCTTTAAAAATATTTATTTCTGAAGAATTGAAATATATAATGACTTTTTCTGGGCTGATCACACCTGTGTGGCAGGAGGGTTGTCTGTGTTTTCTATCTATTCTGAGAAGTCAGTGTAGCCTTTGTGATTGGTACTGGAATTACTTGATTTTGACTTCGAATTTGCCCCTTTTTACACTGTTGCATAGACTAACAATACTGAAATGTCTAACTTAAATTCCTATCATAGTGCATTTGTTTATACATTTTGAATTTTCAAACAGAAATATGTCATATACTTGTTATACTTTGATAAATTTAAAGGCAGTACTTACTGTAAATAAGGGGCATTCCTAGATGTTACATGAATAACCCTAGGAAATTAAAATTTTATTCTTCTGCATCTTTGGGTACCACTGAGTAAAACTTTGCTTACCCTCCAATAAAATAATTTGAGCACTTAACATTGGGCTACCATGACTTAAGTTAATGTGAGAATTAATGTTTATTTATTATGAGATATTCTTTTTTCAGCCCCTTGAGATTACCTGAATGTTTGTCACATTACTGCCCTAGAGTAAAATATTGAGCTCAGATTTAAGTAAAAACTATTTTGACTTCATTATGCTACATTATCCTCAAAGTCTTGATATTTATTTTCTTGTTAAAAAGTGCATTATTAAGGGGCTAGGGTTGTAGCTCAGTGGTTGAACACTTGCCTAACGTGTGAAACGATGGGTTCAGTTCTCAGTGCCGCATATAAATAAAAAGAATGTATTATTAAAATATACTTCCCTGACATTTTTATGAGTAATTCGTAACTTTTTAGAAGTTGTGAAATCAAACTCCTAAAAGAATCATAATTTCTGATGCATGCTACTCGTGAAAAAAGTTGCTGAATTATTCATAGATGTTAATCAAGAGTTAAAATTAATTTTGAGAGTTTATGTAAAACCCTTGAAATGAATAGCAACATCTTGAGTGTCAGTTGCTAAAGCAGAATTTAGAAATGAATAGCAGTATCATAGGTGTCAGCCACGGAAGCAGAATTTAGAATTTGTTGTCCTGTTATAGAATATCAAATTGTCAGGAAGGCAATTGTTTAATTGTATGAATCTGGCTACTTCCAAAAGCTTTTATTTCCCTTCAACAAATTCCCCTAAAGTTGCCAATTTAATTCCCTTTGGTAGATGTGAGACTATCAAATACAGTTGTATGCATTTGGGTGTCTACTCAGCAGTTGTATATATTTGGGAGTCTACTAAAAAAAAGCTTTATTAGGCTGTTGATGTTTTACTCATCTTTTTCCTTTCTTCCTCCTCACTGGATTTAGCTTGCAAGACAGCTTTGAATACATCAACCAAGATCCTCATGCGGGAAAACCGAACACAAGTCAGCATAGTTTGGGTCCTAGTCGTACCGGAAGTAACCTAGGTAAAATCAGACATGCAAACAGATTTTTTTCTCTGAATACCACTACTATGGGTGTGTTTTACTTTATTTGAGTTGGTTGTGTTGTGTTGTTTTGGTTTGGTTTTGCATTACCTTTAATCTGTATTTATTTTTGTGTGTGTCTGCTTTGTTTGCCGTTCTCTGTGTGTCTGTCTCCAGGTCTGCTGCAAGCATGCAGCAGCAAACTGCTGCAGGGGGCAGCTGAAGGAGGACCTCTCCGGCTCACCCGGAGTGCTTCTTTCTTTGCAGGTTTGTGTGGAATGCTGAATACAGTGTGACCCACACACATTAATAAATCTTGTACTGGTTCTCAGAAAAAGTCCTATTTGTGCTTCTCTAGAAATCCAAGGGGCTCTTGGGATAAGAGACATAAATTCAAATGCAGCCAAATACATGGTGTTTTAAAAATTTATCCCATGAACTTCTATAGTAAATATCTCTGCTGATATCCCAGGGTAAGCTGATTTTGATCTGAAATGAGCCCTTAGGGTTTCTAAGACAATTCTTGTTTCTGATTTTCCTGGGCCGCCTCTGCTGCTACGAACTGTTTCCCTTTGCAGTGATGTCTTCTCTCCATTTATTCACTTGCATCCTTACCTGCATGGAGTTTCTTTAAGTCACTTTAATTAAAGAGCATGGAAGATTGATCAGTCTCTTTCTATCTCTATCTCTCATTTAAGTAATTTCAATGCAGTTTCTAGGTTCTTTACAGGTATAGTCCATCTGGGTAGTCTGACATTTCACTGGCCTTGCTAGCTGAGGCTGTTAAATGTGTATTGTAGTTTTGGCATGATTAACAAGTATGGGAGATCTTCATTACTAACATTTAAGATTGTGAGTATGGCAAATGATATTTTTCATTCTATTCTTTGTAGGCTGAAATATGCTAAACACCATAGTTAACTGACATTCTAATGAAATTGACACCTTCCCACCAACTTACAGTGAGGATAACATGTTTATATGCTCTCTTTAAAATTGTGAAAATAAACATGTTTCAGAAAATAACTGGCAAATACAATAATCAGGCAGGGTGCTGGGCTTCCTGTACATTGTAAAACTTACCGAGCAACATTATATGTGCCTTCCAGCTCAGTAAGAGTACAGTAACTTAGGCCAATCTGAAGTCTTCCTAGAAGTCTTTAATACTTTGAAAATTTAGAGTTTTCCAAAATTCATGTCAACACATGAGTTTTCTTAAGTAACTCTACAATAGTACTGTGTATGGGTGTATATGGAAAAGAAGTAGAGGAAGAAATATTTGAAAAGGAATATAAGTGTTTTCTGTCAGCCAAGAGAGTGGGTTATAAACAAACATTTTTTGAATTTATAAAATGGTTTTCAAGTATTTCTCTTCCCAAAGTAGCCTAGTTACAACTGAAACTAATTTAAAGCATTTTGAAAATATAGCACTATGTTAGTATTATTAATGAAGAAAATAGCTAAAAATATCCACTTGAAAATGATCATTGTATTAACTGCACAATTAGTTTATGATACAGGATCTTTTGAAGAATGGAATATTATTCAAAAAATTGTGCTTCAGTAGGATAAAGGCAGATGATTACTTCTGTTTTCTTTCTGTCATCTATGCATTTAATTTTACTTTCTAATTAATCTCTATTATAAACAGGCCAATTATCAATAGCAGCAGCCTATTTTGAAATGTAAAGATTACTGCAGTCATTTTCGAAACTTTTGTATCTTTGGATCCAAAACATCAATAATATTTTTTCCTTGTACCTTTATCTCAGCACACAGCACACCAGTTGATATGCCAAGCAGAGGACAGAATGAAGACAGGGACAGTGGCATTGCTCGATCAGGTATTTCCTTTTATCAATTTAAGTAATGTGGTGAGCTATTCATAAAGGTAAAAACAAGTTACCCATCTTCTGTTTTCCTGATTTTTAAAGCCTTGTTCTCTATTTTGTTGTTGTTTTTTCTCCATATTCTAAGATAGTCTTTTTTTTTTTTGGTACTGGAGATTGAACTCAGGGGCACTCAACCACTGAGCTACATCCCCAGCCCTATTTTGTGTTTTATGTAGAGACAGGGTCTCACTGAGTTGCTTAGCACCTCTCCGTTGCTGAGGCTGGCTTTGAACTCATGATTCTCCTGTCTCAGCCTCCCTAAGTGCTGGGATTACAGGCTTGTGCCACCGCGCCCGGCTCTAAGATAGTCTTATATGTCTCCAGATTTGAAACTTTGATGTGCAGCATCTGGGAATGATTATGCAACATAAACTAATCTTATACCCAAATTCATATTGGACTAGTGTATGCTGAAAAATCTCTTTCCGGAGTGAAGTTTCCTTGAGCCAGTTGTACTGGGAATTTGTTTGCTGACTCAGGAGTATAGAATCAGAGGAGGGAAAGTGTCTGCGGAAGTAAATCTGTGAATGACAGTGAAAGTGCCTGCCAACTGACCTGCTCACCCTTTCTTCTGTCTTAGAATGCTGATCTAAATTGTATCTCAGGTACCCTTCTGTCCGTGTAGAAGCCCTGAACTTTTGTATTTTGTTTTATTTTGAACCAGCCCTGAACTTTTCTAATACTGCTTTTAGGATCCCTTGGTTTCTGCTTTTTTTTTTTTTTTTTTTTTTTTTTTTTTTTTTTTTTTTTTTTTTTTTTTTTTTTTTTTTTTTTTTTTTTTTTTTTTTTTTTTTTTTTTTTTTTTTTTTTTTTTTTTTTTTTTTTTTTTTTTTTAATTTTTTTTAGTTGTTCGTGGATATTCATTTATTTATTTATTTATTTATATTTTATTTATTTTTATGTGGTGCTGAGGATCGAACGCAGCGCCTCACGCATGCGAGGCAAGCACGCTACCACTGAGCCACAATCCCAGCCCCTCATTTATTATTTATATGTGGTGCTGAGGATCAAACCCAGTGCCTCATGCATGCTAGGCAAGTGCTCTACCACTAAGCTAGAGCCCCAGCCCCCTGGTTTCTGCATTTGTACATGATGCTGCTTTTGATTTGTGTGTGTGTGTGTGTGGAGGGGGTGATACCAGGGATTTAACTCAGGAGCACTCAACCACCGAGCCACATCCCTAGCCCTATTTTGTATTTTATTTAGAGACAAGGTCTTAACTGAGTTGCTTAACACCTCGCTTTTTGCTGAGGCTGGCTTTGAGCTCATAATCCTGTCTCAGCCTCCTGAGCCACTGGTATTACAGGCGTGCACTACTGCCCCTGGCTTGATTTTTGATTCATGGTTCAGATCTGAGGTAAGTTCTGTGTTAGAAGAGAAGGGAGATGAATTAATAATCCATAGACTTAGATGTGTGGGGCTTTGCCTGGTGATTACACATCCTGTAGGCCTCTATCTTCCAATGAGTACTAGGAGCACCTACTGATTTCTCCTCTGACCAAGAGCCCAACCAGCCAGCAGTACCTGCACAGACTGAATCCAGACCTTGGGTGCCTTTCCTCCTGGCCTTTCACTCATTTATGTTTCCAGCTCTTGCCCCCAGATTCTACCTCAAAAATTCTTGTATTTTTTCTGTGTAGTATCAAAGCCCTTCTTCCACCTGTCCAACTCTGCTCCCAAGTTATTAAATGAAATGTGATCATTACTGAATCTCCCTGTTTGACATTTAATATACATATTAAATAAAATATACATATATATGAATATGAATATATATATATATGAGAAAGAGATGATGAAGAGGGCTGCCAATGCCCGAGTGGCAGTTTGCTTCCCTTGCTATCATTCATATATATGCATGTGAATGGATATGTGTTCATATTACACACATGTGTGTATAGCATACATATATGTGTGATATAAAGTATATAGTGTTTTATTTGTGGTTAAAATTGATTTATATTGGTATTCGTTATTTTTTCTGTGAAGTTGGCCTGTTGACCTTTGGTCTGAATCATAGCTCCAATTGATTAGACCTGTGTTATTTTCACTTAAAATCTGAAAAGATAAAGGGCAATATGTGATGTGCTAAGTGAATTGTTTTTCTTTTGTCATATTTAATGGTACTCAGGGTAATTTCCTCATTCCTTGTGGGTCACTGTCAGCTGTTATTCAAAGTTCCATCAGTTATTCAAAGACTCTGAGTGTGCACTGAAGACCCTAGTGTCCTGGTGACCCTTAGCCCAATGCCTTTGTAGATCCCATACGATAAGATTGGCACTGGACTGGCCTTGCTGTGATTGAATTCCAAAGCAGCAAGGTAAGAGCTCTTCACCTGTCTGTGAGGGAAGGAGCATGAGTAATATTCTATCAGGGCTTCTTCTGAATGCTTATGTCACAGGATTTCTGTCCTGTTGTAGCCTTATTTTACTTTTTATACCCCTTCTTGTTCCAGAAAAGATTTAGAGATTTTTAGGGAACTAATAGCAACAGAAACATTATTAGGAGGAAGTTTGGATTTTCCTAGGTAACTTCAGTTTGCAATATATTTGGTAAAAACAATGCATGTTGTACAAGTCTAAATGTCTACTTGCTTGATATTCTTTAGATTCTAAATTGCTCCAAAACTACTTTTTGATGCCTTTTGAGAAGCAGAAAAATTGAGTTCACATTAAAGTACAAGTTCGTGGCAGCCAGAGCTGAATGTTTTTTTGTAGTCCATGAGAGGGGCTTGGGACTGACCAGATCTGGGAATCGGGGACAGTATGATACAAATGTGAATTCTGATAGTGAAAGAAGACTGGCTGTTTGGTAGTTCGGCAATCTTTACTTCCAGTCTCCACTTCTGTTGAGAGGAAGGGGTCAGAGTGGCTGGAAAGGACTGCCAGTGCCCCTGAAGGAGGATTTGCTGCCCTGGCTGTCCTGGTAGACGGGCTCATCTTTAGGTTCACATCTGGGATCTGCTCTAAAATCCTGAGTCCACATAGCCTCGTGTGAGCTTCACATCTTTGGTGGGATTCAGAACTCTGTTAACATAAGAGCTCTCTTTTAGGTTCTTACTATAATCCATTCTGTAAGATTTCTACTCCTTATTTCCCACTGTAAATTGTGGAGGAACCAAGGTCCCAGTTCTGAAACAGAATAGGAGCTCCAAATGTTAGAGTTAAATTAGCAGAAGTAGAGAAACTAAGATGGTGTTTATTGTCTGTAATTTTTAACTTCTATCTAAAGAGTAGAGAGGGAAAGTTTTTAAGGTAGATTTTGTTAGAACATTTATAGATTTACAGCAAAATTTGGAAGATTTTTCACAGAGTTCTCTTATAACTGATCCCTATTCTGCCCTGTTATTAACATCTTAACATTAGTATATGAATTATGACAGTGAATGAACCAATATTAATATTAGTGATATATGATCATTAGTCAAAGTCCATAGATTAGTTATTTCCTTGGTTTTTACCTAATGCCCTTCTATCTCAGGACCACATTACGTTTAGTGGTCAGGCCTCTTTGACGGTAGTGGGTTCTCAGACTGACTTTGTTTCTGCTAATCATGAAAGTCTTGAGGGTACTGGCTAGGTATTTTGTAGAATGCCCCACTATTAGGATGTTGGCAATTCTCTTCATGATGAGACTGAGGTTGTGAGTCTAGGGAGGGAAGACCACAGGCGTAAAGTGCCATTTTCATCACATCAAGTCAAGGCCACCTGCTGTAACTGTGCCTTGTAACCATTGACATTGGCCTTGTTTACCTGGCCTACGTGATATTTGTCAAGTTTTTCCAGTGCAGAATGACTGTTGACCCCTCTCCATACTCTGTGCTTTGGTAAGATGTCACTATCCATCTACAGGGTGGGAAATTGTGGACCCCTCCTCGAGAGCAGAGTGCCTAAATAAATTAGAGATGTCTCATCTTCCCATTTATTTGTTTATTTGGTCATTGTATCATTTTGGACTCAAGGCTATTTTTATTTTCCTTTGGATTATAATCTAATACTACTTTTTTTTATCCTTGTTGCTCAAATCGTCCCAGCTTTGGCTATTAGGAGCTCTTTTTCTTGACTCCTATGCTGCTTTTACATACCCCCATCTATGCAGGGGGTGCTATTTTGAGCACTTTCTTATATTCTGGAGTACAAAACACCATATATGTGTGAACTACTTGCATATATAGTCCTCTTCTATATTTTTTTGCCCAAGTTCCAGAGTTAGCTTTTTCCTTATTCATAGAATGTTTCTTGGGGTGTAGAGGGGAAATACCTTTTCATTGTATTTTCATTGTATCTTTGGGATATTTTGAATGTATCTTCGGTGTAAAGATAAATTTTAAGAGATTAGAGGCATAGTTGGTTATTTCAAATAAGGTCTTAAAAGAAAAGAAAGGTAGGTGTCTGGAATACTAAGCAGGATTGGCAGGCTCAGTGAATAATGGGGCACGGGTTATAGGGGAGGAGGAAGAAAGCAAGCATGACTCTCCAGTTTCTGACTTGAGAAGACAAGCAGACAATAATGTGCTGACATTACCTAGTGTAGGACAAGCAAGAGGCCCTTTAGAGAGACAGTGAAATAATTTTTAGCTAGAAGTGTCCATAAATTCTCTATGTGTGAGTAGCCCACTATAATTTGGAAATGGGAAACTGACTCAGAAGAGATGGGTCAAAGCAGCTGCTGAAATTCAGAAGTCTTGGATCTGTGAGCAGCATTAGGTTCCAAGGGCTGGAGTTGAGACAGCATTATCGAGTCTCATCATCTGCCCACAATTTAGCTCTAAGCTCTTCTCATCAAAGTTGGCAAATCATTGGCAAGGAAAACAATTTTTCTATTCTTTTTGTAGCTGTATTTTTTCAGTCTTCAAAAGTAGTAAAATAAATAGGTCAGTACGAGGAATACTTCTCATATGTACTTTTCAACAGTTTTGTTGTTTCCAAATGACTGTACCAGATAAGAATATACATCATTGAGATGTTCACATAAAACTTGTGTTTCAGCTACTCTCTGAAGGATGGACTCTGTTCAACATTTGGTTTGGATCAAAACTGATGGTATCACATATACATGCTGTAAGGATGTGGAAAAGCATTTTACTCACATAATGAGAGTTTTCTGGAAAGAGCAGGTGACTTCCCAAGTTGGCTAGAAAAGTGCTTGAGAAAACAGGGGAAAGAGACTAGCCTAGGGTTTTCATGGTGGTAAGGCTGGGTGAACGTTTCTGCATGTGATTTAAACTTCCCACTGGCACCAAAAGAGAGAGCACCTGGGCTTTCTCATCAGCTTGCCCAGAGGGAGCAGAAAGAGGCCAGGAGGATGGGTGAAGCTTCACAGCCATCAGTAGTAGAACATCATAAATGAAATCAGATTCATCACAATATAGATCACCATGGAATAATGCAAAATGATGTCCCATTTGTGCCGGAGCCTCTTGCTGACTTAATTGATACAGTGCTTGGTAAAGAGAAGAGCAGGAGTCAAAAGGGCACTGTTCTTTGTGTTTTTTTTGTTTTGCTTTTTTTGGTGCTAAGAATGCACTCTACCACTGAGTTTCATCCCCATCTCTAGGTATTATTTTTTGTTTACCATCTGTGTACGGGAAAGGTCCTGACACACTGTTGACCTTTGTATCTATGCACATAGGCAAAAGTTTGAACTTTAGCATGAGTCTTGGCAGCACAACCTGGAATCTTTCTGGCCCATGAGAAGATAGGAGGACTCTGAGGAGCTGCTAGGAGGATATCTCCCACTCACTTCCCTGTCTCCCCTGGAGGCTGCCATGAGACAGTTTCTCTTCAACTCTACGGTTCTGATAGGGCCTTCTGCCCTGTGCTCTTCAAACTGCAGAATATAAAAGTACTTAGCTGCAGGAGCTGGGGTTATGGCGCAGTGGTAGCGTGCTCGCCTAGCATGCGTGAGGCACTGGGTTCGATCCTCAGCACCACATAAAAATAAAAAATAAAGATATTCTGTCAACATACAACTAAAAAAATAAATATTAAAAAAAAAAAAAGTACTTAGCTGCAGTCTAGACCGGGCTCCTAGCAATGGATGTCCCACAGCTTGTGTTGCAGGCATTTATCCTTTTTGTGCTGTTACCATTTTGGGTGCAGGACAAGTAACTTTGGGAGCTGGTCCCTTTGGCTTAGTCTTTCCATCATCTAGATGATAAACTGTATAGGTCTAAAAATGTTTGCTTGTGGACTGGGGTTGTGGCTCAGTGGTAGAGTACTTGCCTAGCAAGTGTGAGGCACTGGGTTTGAGTCTTAGCACCACATAAAAATAAATAAATAAAAATATATGTACATCTACAACTAAAAAAAATTTTTTAAATGCTTGTGTCTTTACTGTTGAGTACCTAGGCCTTGACCTTGCTCTGCTTTGTTTATATTATATTTACTTGACAATCTGTAGGGTATCTTGGACAGAACTCAGTTTCTTCATTTCTTTCTACTTCTTATATTTCAAGTTAGACCTTTGGCATTTTCCTGGAATGAATATTTGTCATCTTCACTTTCACAGGTTTGTTGGCTTTTTCTTTCACTTCAGCTTTTTCCTTCCTAAACTTGCATTCCTATATACCTGCTTAAGAAAAATCAGAATCAGAAAGGAATGCAAGTAGCAGTCACAGCCATAAGGGATCTAGAAATAAATCTAAGAAAACGTGTGATACTGTGATGGAGAAATTTTTAAAACTTCATTAAAAGACCTAAATGGGTGGAGTGAAGGATCACACTTTACTAATTAATCTATAAATTCAGTGTAATTTGAGTTAAAATCTCCCATGAAGCCAAATTAAACTTCTACTTCACATGGAAGACAAAGGACCAAGATTATATATTTTTCATAAGTTTTTAAGGACCCTTCATTCTTAGAGCCCAGACTGTAGATAATAGACAAAAGTAAAAAATATTGGTGTGTAAATGCAGAGAATGGGTTGATCACTCAGAGTGGGCTAGAGTTTATGTCCCGGATAAGAAATTAAAATTTGAGGTGTTTTGAAATCATGGTAGTGAGAATGTTGTCTTTTTTTTTTTTTTTAATTCATTGGGCTTTATTGGAATTTTATTAAATCTTAAAAAGGCATTTTTGAGGACCTTTTAAAGTCCTAAATTAATTTTGTGGTTTGAGAACTAAAATGGGTTGTGTGTTATTTAATTTGCCTATTAAATTAAAATGCTTGGTTTATTAAAAATGAAGTTTTCTCTTAGACAATAATAAAAGCTCTACTCATTGACCTTTTAAATGCTTCTATTTTGTTGTCTTTAGTGTGTAACTACATACCAGACTAAGTCACCTTACATTTTTCAAGTGTCTAAGCAAAAACTTGAAGAGAAGTACTTTGAGTTTCACAGTAAACAAAGGCCATTGTGTTTGGGATATAGTACCCTTTTCATCCAACAAATATACAAGGTGTTCATCCAACAAATATGAAAAGTGTTCAGAATCATACCACCACCACCAAAAAACAAAAACAAACTTTAAATGAAGGTTGGTTAAAAAGAGAAAATCTAAATGCTCTATATACAACTTTAGCCTCAGGAAACCTTAAACAAATTCAATATGTGAATTCAGCCTAGAAAGTTGTTTCTCTACTGCTTTGTTTGTTACACTTACTGATTAAAACAGACATTATTGTCCTTAATGTAATTGCCCAGTATTCAGTGAGCATCTCGTGTAACAATCTTTTAGGGTATGGGGATAGATCAGTGCTCAGAATATACATGAACCCTGATCTCATGGAATTTATAGTCAGTAAAGGAGAGATGGATGATAAACATTGAAATGTAGGCACACACTTATAACTGAAGGAAAGAAAACATATGGGATGTCCATGGATAAGCCCTCTGAAAGGGTGAAATTTCAGCTGAGACCTGAATGCCAGTAGGGACTCCATGAAGTCTCCATTAAGTCTCCATGAATTCTCTGTGAGGATTGGATCAAAGACCATTTTAGGGATGGGACAGCTAGTGCAAATACCTAGGTTGAAACAGACTGCAGATTTGTGAATAAGAATAGAAAAAAGGCAGCCAGGCTTCAATGAGCATATCTGTAATCAAAGCCTGGCAGCCTTCTTTCAGGTGGGAGGCTGAGACAGAAGGATTGCAAGTTCAAGGCCAGCCTTAGCAACTTAGTGAGACCCTGTCTTAAAAAATAAAAGGGCTGGGGATGAAGTTCAGTGGTAGAGCAACCCTGGGTTTAATTCATGGTACTAACAAAAAGAGAGAGAGAGAAGGCCAGATGTAGTGTGGAAAGGGTGGTATAGGATGAACTTGGAGAAGAAATATGGGTTGATCCCATGAATATGTTTTTTATTTTGGTGGGAGCATTTCCAGACATTTACCTTTGGATGGCTACAGAAGGCAGAAGATTAAGGGTTGTCTGCAACATACTTCCCCCATATGTCTCCTTGCAAGTTGAAATGGGTTTGGCAGCATCAAAACCTGCTGTTCCAAGCCTTAGTTTGGACCTGCCCTGGGCTTACTGTAGCACTGTTTCAGCACAGAGTCCTGAGAGTGTTGATTGTCTGACACTATGATCACATTTTTCCTCAAAAATAAGTAAATCAATCTCAAGATTCTCTCATTAAAGAAATTGTAATAGCTTCTGAGTTCTTGACTTCTGCACTTCCTCTTCCCTTGGCAAGGTTGTTCCTTGTGATTTGTGACATTCTGTGGTTATTTTGTTCATTCCTTGGGAGTTTTTGTTTGTTTCTTCTCCCTCAGAATGTGAGCTTAATGAGGGTGGAGAGACCTACTCACTCAGTTGTGTTTAATATTATGTCCCCCAGGGGCTGGGATTGTGGCTCAGTGGTAAAGCACTTGCCTCGCATGCGTGAGGCCCTGGGCTCGATCCTCAGCACCACATACAAGGCAATAAAATAAAGACATTGTGTCCATCTAAAAAAATATATATATATATTATGTCCCCCAGTGACTTATAAAATAGTTGACATATAGTAGATGCTCAATGAATATT
Organism: Geosciurus inauris; assembly: GCA_004024805.1. Lineage (NCBI taxonomy): Eukaryota > Metazoa > Chordata > Mammalia > Rodentia > Sciuridae > Geosciurus > Geosciurus inauris. The sequence goes on along the minus strand of PVHX01001981.1, from coordinate 25,542 downwards.
TCAATGAGAGGGGGAAATATGTCCATCCATATATATAAGAAGAAATACCCATAGATTTGTTTTGGAAACTATTGATACTATTTAGTTCTTTCATATAGAATGTCTGGGATGTACTCCCTTTGAGCCCTTCCCATGGCTGCTCCAATGGGCATTTAAGTCTCAGTTGAGGTATGCATTTTCACAGAAGTGTTCTCTGAGCACTGATTAAAGCATTTATCCCCATTACTTAAAGTCATAGTCATTTTATTTTTATATTAATTGCTAGTCTGAAATCATTTGTTTCATAAGTATAAGCTCATGTAAGCAAAATAAGTCATTGAAACAGAAAGCATATTTAGATATTTGCTATTTGACAGACAAGAGGATGGCAGGAGTTGGAAAATAAGAGGATAAGAATAATGTATTTGGAAATGGGGGTCTGGACACAGGATACAATGGAAGGAAATACTTAATTTCACCTAAAAAAAAAAAAGTAGAGCAATGAGGTAGTCAAGAGGAAGAAATTCATATAAATAAGCATGATAATGTGTCATTAGTTACCAGCTTAACAATACAAAGTTGTTATAAGAACCATGTTATGAAGAATGTAATCTGCTTATAATTTTGTGCAAAGTTAGAAAAATTATGATTGTAATAATTTTTTTTCTATTTGCCTCAACAAATATTTTCAGTGAATAGTGTGTACAGCTTCTGAAAATTTGTTTTTTTTATGTTATGTTTGATAACATGTATTAAAATGCAACTTTTGAGAAAAAAATAAAAATAAAAATAAAAAATGAGGCTTTAAAAAAAAAAAGAACCATGTTATCAGAAATCTGCAGTCTCTGATTGAATGAGTAATAATTTATTCTGCATAAGCAATGTGGGGCCTGATAATTTATGTATTTTCCCTATCTATGATTCTTATTTTCTTTAATATGGTTGCCTTTATAAAGGATGTTTTATTTGCTATGTAGAATTCTTCATAAAACAAAAATTATAGACTCCCCCTGCTGGATATGATTGGTAGAACTTGAAAAATACATTATTTGGCATATATGTATTTGTTTCATTTTTTGTGTGTGTTAAAGTGCATATAACATGAAATTTGCCATCTTATCCATTTTAAACTTACAGTTCAGTGGTACTAAATACATATATACTGGTGTACATTATGAGTGAGGACTCATTTACCTCAAGTTTCAAATTTCAAATTTCCTTCTTCACAGCCTCACTAAGCAGCCTTTTGATCACACCTTTCCCATCGCCAAGCTCCTCTACATCTTCTTCCAGCAGTTATCAGCGCCGCTGGCTTCGAAGTCAGACGACAAGTTTGGAGAATGGCATCATTCCAAGGAGGTGAGTTTCAAGTTTGCTCTTGCTGAGGAAAGTGCTAGTGTAGGCAGCATAATGAGCCTGGTAGGGCGACCACTCGCCTGCTGTCAGTGGGAGGAGCGGGAACCTTCAATGAGCTTCAGTGTAACTGGAAAATTTACAAGCTAGACATTTGAAGGTGAAAATAGATTAAAACTCACCAAAAAATTCTGGTATAGAAGACACTGGGAAATATCTAAGTAGTTGTGCCATGTTTGAGCTAGGTTTGGAGTCAAAGTGAGTGTGCACTCTTTTTAAATTGGATTCCTTACAAATGTAGCTCTCATAAGTCATATAGGGTGGTATTTTAAATCTCTTCCTTGGAGTGATAATGATGTTTGAAAATATGACATATTCTCTGTTCATATTAGTGGTTTATTCTCATTGTAAAACTTAAATTCATAAACTGAACAGGCATGAATATGATTATAAATATAGATGGCATCAAATAATTTCTACTTTCATTTCTGTTGGTTTTTTAATATAAAGTTTAGTTGTGTCCAAAACATATAATTGATGTCAAATCAGTAGCATCCAAGCTCTTCTATCACCCAAAAAGCTTGGCACTTGGTGTGAGGACAAGTCCTGCATGTTAGAACAAGTTAACCTGGATTCTAAGCATTGCTTCCTCATCTGCATTAGTGGTAATAATTTAGGTTCAGCCTCAGAAGGTTGTTCATATGGTTAAATGAGGTAAAGCAAGTCAGGTGGTTAGCCTGGACACAGCATATGATGAATAGAAGGTTGGCCAATATGATTTTTTTGCTGTTGATACTGTTGTCACCATCATTGCTATTACTACAACCACCAGGAGTTGGCGCCACCACCATTCCCACTGGCATTTTGATAGCTGTGACTGGAAGAGATGATCTTGGAAACCTTCCCCCTTAATCATCTCTTTACTGAAAATGCTCTTCCTTTAGGTGTATGTCCCAAGTTGAATATAGCATTTTTCCATCCCACTCCACTGAAGCCCTTCAAAACTCTAATTTGAAGTAAGGACTGGCATTGGGAATTAATCTCTAGTGAATTTCTACCTAAAATAAGAATCTCACACTCAGAAAACCTATGAATACAGTCAAGGCTTATACATAATTTGCGGGACCAGTGCAAAATAAAAATGCCAGGTCCCTTGCTCAGAAAGCATGAAAAATGCTATTAAAGGTACTAAAATGTAAAACTTTGTCTTTAAAAATATTACTTATAAAACATAATAGAGATAACAGTGATATATAAATAACAACATGAACTTAGGAATTCCAAAAATACTTTTGGTATTATAATTTTATATATTGCTATTAAGAATACTTAATGTGAAATCTTGATTTATTGTAACATTTTCCAGGCTTTGCAAATTCACTATCATCAAAATTTATACTTTAGGCAACTTGGCTTTCAGTTGATATTGAAAGTGGCATGAGTCACTTCCGGCAAATGCAGAGTGGCAAATAATTTTGGTGGGGGGGGCGCGGGTACTGGGGATTGAACTCAGGGCCACTCAACCACAGAGTCGCATCCTCAGCCCTATTTTGTATTTTATTTAGAGACAGAGTCTCACTGAGTTGTTTAGCACCTCACTTTTTGCTGAGGCGGGCTTTGAACTTGTGATCCTCCTGCCTCAGGCCCCTGAGCTACTGGGATTACAAGTGTGTGCCACTGCTTCCAGCTGCAAATAATTTTTGATAGTTATTTAGAGAAGGATCTTTCTGCTGATGCATTATCACTGGAGCTTTGTGGTCTGTGAGAACATTGTGATAAATGACTGATAAACTTTTATTTTTATTATTTTTTTTTGATTTATTATTATTTTTTTATTTTTTAGTTGTAGGTGGACAGAATATTTTATTTTTATGTGGTGCTGAGGATCGAACCCAGTGCCTCATGCGTGCTAGGCGAGCACGCTACCACTGCACCATAACCCCAGCCCCTTAATATTTTTTTTTTGGTGGTGCTGGGATTGAACCCAGGGCCTTATGCATGTGAGGCAAGCACCCTGCCAACTGAGCTATATCCCCAGCCCCAACTGATAAACTTTTAGAATATGAATTTTAGTATATCTAGATCAGATGATTCTTGTGGAACAGTTTTCTAAAAAGATTAAATTCCTCACACAAATCCATTTTGTGTTAAATCTGAATTTAATTATAGATATAAATTTATACGTAGCTCTTTGATGTTTCCTAGAACTTATGGTTACCTTACAAGAGACTGTGTCCTTGTAAGCTGTTCAAAATGTCTGTTTATGCATTCTATTGCTGTTTCTTCAAATATGAGGAAACATTAATTTTAAAATGGTCTTCCTCATTAATACTTTGCCCATCTGAATCTTCATATAGAAACTGAGTTTTTTGTGTCCAGTACAATGATCTTTACATTAAATTTCTAGTTCTGGGGGCTAGGGTTATGGCTCAGTGGTAGAGCGCTTGCCTAGCACACGTGAGGCACTAGGTTCAATCCTCAGCACCACATAAAAATAAATTAAAGATATTCTGTCCACCTACAACTAAAAAATAAATATTTTTTAAAAATTCTATTTCTATACCTGTGAATATTACTTTGTCATGTTGCAGCAATTTTCAGAATCAGAGATGACAACTTTTTGAAAGATTCTGATAACTCCCAATTTACATTATTGCAGTGTCCGTGTGTATGTCTTTGCTTTGTGATAGTTTACTGCTGTAGGGCTCAGGTCAGAAAGTTAAATATTTGTGTAAACTCTTTAGGGAAGGGCTCCTATGATGGATGGGCAAGCCGGCCTCTTCCATAGTCCCTGTCAGAGTCCCTCCTTTCTTTTCTCATTTCTTTCCCATGACAGTGGCCACTGTTGCTTCTGCTGTTACGCCTGTCACACTCAACCACTAAGCCAAGTCCAGTGTGAGTACAAGTCCAGGCTGCTATACTGGGGCCTTGTGGCCCCTTGTCCTGCCTCAGACATGTTGGCGTATTTCTGACTGTCAGGCCTGAGCCCATCCGTGTGTAGACTGCTGACTCATGTCCTCCTTGCTCATGTGTAAGTGTCATTGTCACATTAGACTTCACTTAAAGGACACTGGTTCAAAAATAAATTATTAAGAATTCAAAATGCCAGTTGCAGAACATTATACCAAACCTGGGGCCTTTCTGAAAGCAATTTACATGTGTATGAAACCAGCTTCGAGTATAATACTGGTGAACACTGAGAATATATATGTAGAAGATGTTTTGACTTGATTACCTGTGCCCGTAAAGATCCATCTCTTCATTCAAAGGATGTCACTCCATTTTGGCAAGTAGTGGGTAAGAAAATTAGGTTTTTTTGGTTTTTTTTTTAGTACCAGGGATAGAACTCAGGGGTACTCAACACTGAGCCACACCCTCACCTCTATTTTGTGGATTTTTTTTTTTTTTTTAATGTAGAGATAGGCTCTCACCGAGTTGCTTAGCACCTCGTCATTGCTGAGGCTGGCTTTGAACTCGTGATTCTCCTGTCTCAGCCTCCCAAAGTGCTGGGATTACAGGCGTGAGCCACCATGCCTGGCAAAGAAAATTAGTTTCTTATACTAGAGAGAGGAGAACAGTAGGTATCAAAAATTATTATTACTTTTGACTTTGAGAGAAAATTCACAGTAATTGAAAACTTCTTTTCTAAGAGAATTAAAGGCAGTCAGTGATATTGAATCCATAACAGTTGGCACCACACTGACTTCAGGGCTCCCTGCTGTACCAGGTGATAAGCTTTTGCAGCTTGGGCATTTGATAAGTGGGACCAGCAGTATTACCAGTAAGGGAAGAAACACCAAAAGATTTTGTCACTTAGGCCATTGAAACCCCAAAAGAACAAGGTAAAATAACCCAAGAAGCCTTTTGACTTGATTTATTAAGTGGAATAAACCAGCCAGGCATAGTGACCCACACCTGTGATTCCAGCTACTTGGGAGGCTGAAGCAGAAGGATCACAAGTTGGAAGCCAGCCTGAGCTTAAGGAGACCCTGTCTCAAATGAAATAAAAAGGAGCTTGCAATGTACTTCAGTGGTAGACTGCTTGCCTAGCATGTACAAGGCCCTGAGTTCAATCCCCAGTACCTAAAAAAAAAAAAAAGAATTATTGAGCAAACCATATGAAGTTGCTGATGGAATGTTGTGTGACAATAAAAATGTCAATTTCATGTGGTCCAGTGTAATTTGTAAGTTTCATTGTAGGTCAAAGCTGACAAATAACAAGCCAAGTAGTCCTGATACAGTGATGGGTTGTCGAGAAATATTAAAATAATTATGGTTTTTGCTTTATGATGTTGAAGTATTTATAATGTACATAAATGTATATTCAAAGTATCAATTAAATTCTCTTTGTTTATAAGGAAAAAATTGTGTAGGGTGGTTGTTATGGTTTTGATATTAGGTGTTCCCCAAAAGCTCTTGTGTGAGACAATGCAAGAAATTTAGAGGTGAAATGATTAGGATATGAGAACCTTAGCCTAATCAGTGCATTAATTTGCTATTAGGGATTAACTGGGTGGTAACTGTGGACAGGTAGGGTATGGCTGGAGGAGGTGGGTCTCTGGGAGTATGCTCGTAGGGTTTATGTTTTGTCCATAGTGAAAGGAGTCTCTGCTTCTTCTTTCCTTTCCTCTGCCACATTTCCACCATGATGGTCTGCCTTACCTCAGGCCCTAAGGAATTGGCCTCTGCCATCTGTGGATTGAGACCTCTGAAACCATGAGCACCAAATAAACTTTTCCTCCTCTAAAACTGTTCTAAGCAGGTCTTTTGATCACAAAAATGAAAAAAACTGACTAAAACAGTGGTCTTTCTGCAACCTGAAGCCCATCAGCTGGTGTCATTGCTTCCAGCTCCTTCCCCTCAGTGCTCCTGCTGTCCTAATGTCTCAGATGGTATGAGCAGCAGCCGACAGATGAGGAATGGGGTCAGAGTTTGGTCATTTCCAATGCCCAATAACTGAACCTAGACTACAGACAGAAACTCTGGGTTCTAACTCTAGCATTGTCACTAAGAAGCTTTCTGTTCCCCAAGCAATTTAGTAAGCACTCTGTCTCAGTTTGTTCATTTACAAATCAGCCTGTGTATCTTACATGGTTGGTGACTTGTGGGTAAAGGTACACTGAAGTATTGGGGATGTACACTCAAATTTTTAAAAACATTCTCTTATGGAATAATTTTTAAAAATAGAATTATGATACTATGCGATCTGACTTGTTCCAGTTTTCACAATTGATCCAAGACTATAGAATGAATCTCAGTTGCTTTAGAATTCACTAGAGGATGTATGTAGTGAAGCATGTATGTAGTGAAGCAAAGAGCATTGCTGCTGTTACAACTATGGAAGTTTTGCAGATATTCAGCAGGTGGCGCTCTCTGCTACTTTAAAACAGGAGAGATTTGGCTGTTTATTGGGTAGAACTGAAAATAATGGATGAAGAATAAAGGTGCAGTTCAGTGTTTATAACTGTTAGATTATTAAAGATCATGATGACCTGATGAGGAATGGACTGGTATGAGAGTGTACTTTTGAAAAAGAAGAGATGTAGATATCAAAGAAGAAAGGATTTTAAGCATGTTTTATAGTACAAGCTCAGAAAGATTTTTTTAGACAACAGAAATAAACTAGTTTAGGAAAACAAGGTTTTAACAGAAGTACTTTAGAAAAGAGAATGGCGCATTATATGAAATAACATAAAATTCTAAGAGATTTTCAAGAGTTTTTTATGATGAGGATCTGGGGATTTCTTGGAGAGTATAGTTAATGATTTATTATAAAGAGTACCATTTACAACCTGCAGAGTGTGTGCTGCCAGTGGCATGTCTGAAGTGAGGGCATTTTACGTACTGATCAGCCATACCTGCATCTCTGAGATTTGTATGAAGTTGAGGGACATAGTAGCACATAGTAGCAAGATGTCTTTCTCCTTTCCTTTAAAAATAGCTTTTCTAACCATAAAACTTTTGATCTGTGTTATGTATGTATCATTAATCTGGATGTATTTGAAGTCATAGGAACTTTATAGATTGTGAGTACAGCACCAAATAAGAAGCTTAGGACTAAGGGCAGGAGGTTGACTGCCTTGACTTCTGTCCAGCATTAGGAATTGATACATCATAAAGCAGCAGTGCCCTCCTGTGTTTGTCAGAGATAGAAGCTAAATGATAGTGAGAAAGAGGAAAGAAGTTGCATACCTACTATGTGCCAGGCAGGGTGCTTTCCTTTGCAATGTTATATCCTTTGCTTTAGTGTCTTTATAGAACAAAGCAAATTAATTATTTTATTCTTACTCTTGCTGTTAGCAGCTTTGTGGCAGCTGCTCTGGCTTTTCACAATAGTTAAATAAGAGATTTGGTTAGGCCATAATAGTGAAGATTATCCCATAAGACAAATTGTGTATACATTTCGAATTCATTCATTTCATGGCTGTTTTATCATAGAAGCAGAGTCTCTCAAAAGAAACAAGTTTTTGTGAGAATTTGACTAAAACAGAAGAGGTGATTCTTTCTGCTTGGGGGATTTTTTTTTTTTTTTGGAACCGGGGATTGAATTCAGGGATGCTCCACCACTGAGCCACATTCCTAGCCCTGTTTTGTGTTTTATTTAGAGACAGGGTCTCACTGAGTTCCTTAGTGCCTCACCGTTGCTGAGGCTGGCTTTGATCTCACGATACTCCTGTCTCAGCCTCCCAAAGTGCTGGGATTACAGGCATGCGCCACTACGCCCAGCTTGCTTAGGGGATTTTTCAGAGAGCTCAGTCAATCACATGGCTTAATCTGAGCACTGAGAGGAGTACCTGGTAGTCTTAATATCTTTGGGAAAGTTAACCTGGAAATACTAGTAAATATTCAAATGTGATGCCTGTGTTAGAATACTGTGTACAATTTTTCCTTTTTTGATGTTATCTGTTGATGTCAGTCAACCACAACAAAGGGCTTATGAATTTTGAGTGAACAGGTGTTTCATACCACTTCTAAATATCATTAATCTACAAAATGATACAGGGGGAAGGGTGAGTCTTTTAACAATGGCACGTTCAAATTACTTTTGGTTTTAATTTGAGTTTCTTTTCATGTTAAAATAATAATGCGTGGCAAGCCAATGTTCTCATTTTTCACACAGGGAATCATAAAAGAGAATGAACAGGAAGTAGATAAACTCTTTACCAAGACTCTGAGTGTTCTTGATAAACTTTCTGAGTGTTGTCCCTGGCATGACAGTTAACCATCAGTGTGACTCATTGATGCATGGCACCTTTTCAAACTTTTTCTTCCACCATCCAGGTCCACTGATGAGACATTTAGTTTGGCTGAAGAAACCTGTAGTTCTAATCCAGCCATAGTTAGGAGGAAGAAGATTGCCATAAGCATCATCTTTTCCCTGTGTGAGAAAGAAGAAGCACAACGGAATTTCCAGGACTTCTTTTTTTCTCATTTCCCTCTCTTTGAATCTCACATGAACAGACTAAAGAGTGCAATTGAAAAGGTAACGACATCATAATCTAATGTCAAAGAGAGAAGTGATTATGGGGTTTTAAGGATGGCCGAATCTCTGTTTATGTACCAGATCACTTTCCTAAGGAAGTTAAGCCATCCTCAGCAGTGATGGATCCTTGGGAACATTGCTGTTAGATACCAGATGCTGGTTGCTTTAGGAAAGGAAATCACTGCTTTCTCATGACTGAAGGCATTATTACCTTGGGTGTGCTTAATTTATTATAATTCATTTTTTCAATTAATGAAACCCAATAGATAAGTTATAAAGTAGTTTCTTTGAGTGATTGGACTTGCTTTCTCTCTATGAAGGCCATGATCTCCTGTAGGAAGATAGCAGAGTCAAGCCTCCGTGTCCAATTTTACATCAGCCGTCTGATGGAAGCTCTGGGAGAATTCAGGTAAACTACAAGGTTTGGCAAATACAACCAGAAATTGATGAGGGGCAGCAGTGGCAGCAGCCATGGATTTTAGGATTACATGGAGAATTGAGGGGTTAGTCATTTTAGTAGCTCCACCCTTCAAGATGGAAACAGACCAAGTGGAACAAGAAATTTAAATAATCCAACGCGGGGCTGGGATTATGGCGCAGTGGTAGCGTGCTCGCCTAGCACACATAAGGCACTGGGTTCGATCCTCAGCACCACATAAAGATAAAATAAAGATATTCTGTCACCTACAACTAAAAAATAAACATTTAAAAAAATAAATAAATAAGTAGATAATCCAACACTAAAGAATCTTCACCCCTGCCTAACAGACAGTTCTCACATGATCGTTCTGAACAGGGTCTGACATTCAGGTGTGTCTTATAAGTCTGTTCATTGTCTCCTGTCATCTGACAAACAACCCTAGGGGTAAGCACTACTACCCCTATTTTACATATATGGAAACCTGAGTTCAAAGGTGCTTGTCCAAAGCACATATGGAAAGCATGTATATCAAGGAGACCTATGTTCCAGTTTGCCAGGACAGTCCTAGTTTGTATCCAGTGTCCTCCTGTACTTGTCCTGGTCTGGACATTACTTATCTCATCACCCTCATATATCTTCATAGGCAGTTTCTAATTAATGACCTTTGTACTCTGGAATCCAGTTTTCTAGAGTCCTTGCTCCTGGTGTCTGGGTAGAAAGATAAATCTGCTCTGGGTAGCAGGTGGAATTCTCTCCCACCATGCCATATTGGAATTGTTGCTTCATTTCTTGGAGCCAGTCTTTTGGTGGGGAATGGAGTCATGAATTAATGAGTCAAACTGTTACTCCCCAGCTGAAGGATAAAAGGTATTTTACAATTTCTAGAGTATTAGGACATTTTTGTGGTGCTTAAGGTACCTGCCTGCTAGTCAACTCTATAATGTTGCTTTGAATGAAATCACCATGCTTTTTGAACTCTGGATTGTATATAAAGTACTCAAGTAGCACAGTAGGCATTATTTGATGATTGTTCAGACTTATGTTACATGTTTGAAGAATATTGTGAAGTTGTGCTTTCTGAGCAATCTGATGATTAGTAAACCTCCCAGCCAGGCACGGTGGCGCAAGCCTGTAGTCCAGCCCTTAGGGAGGCTGAGACAGGAGAATGGCGAGTTCAAAGCCAGCCTTAGCAATGGCGAGGTGCTAAGCAAGCAACTCAGTGAGACCCTGTCTCTACATAAAACACAAAATAGGGCTGGGGATGTGGTTCAGTGGTCGAGTACCCCTGAGTTCAATCCCTGGTACCAAAAAAAAAAAAAACTTCCCATAGTTGGTTTGGGCAGCACTGGATTTACCTGTTGCTCTACTATGGTCAGACTCAAAGCTGGATTTTGCTTGAGAGTCTGGGTACTACTTTTAATGAGAGTAGTAATTTTTCAGGAAACTGTGAAAGAAAAGAACCAGAGAGTTTCACTATATACATAAATGAGTCTTATTTTTCAACAGCCATACCCTCCCAAAAATGGTGACAGAATTAAGTGTCACCATTTAGAGTCCTTAGTTTTAGTAAATGAATTCTGGTGCCATGTACTGTAGTTTGCCATTTGCTACCTAACTCAGCAATTACAGTGTTTTTGTACTGCCAAGGTGGAATTCTCTTGTGTCCTCGTTCTTTCATATACACTTAGAATATCAAGTCAATATGTCTCTTCTTTCTTGATTTAGGAAGTGTGGATATGTTATCAAATCAGATAGATTGTTATCAAATCACTAACCTTTTACCCAGTGGAGAGCCTAAGTTTTTCTACTCATTGGGAAAACACAAGTCATGTAGCTTGAATCAGAGTCCTCCGTGCCAGGCATTGAGACCTGAATTCACACCCTGACCTTGCCATTAAATATCTGTATGTCTTGGCAAATAACCTAATCTTCTCTAGGCCTCTGTATAAAAGGTTAGTATGTAGTAAGTAAAGAACAGCAACTTGTATAGTTTTTTTTCCTATAGAATAAATAGGGTGCTTTAACTAACAATCAAAACATTATTCAGAAATTGTGAGAGTTGGATTATTTTTTATTATTTTTATTATATTTTCAATATAGCAAATACTTTCTCCCTATGTGTGGTACCCTACAAATAAGTATTTTTATTTTATGTATAGGATAAAAATAAATTTTTAAAAATTTAAATAGTTGTAGATTCTGACACAGGGTATGGTGAAAATAAATTGTTTTTACAATGAATATTTTATGTCAGAGTTGGCATACTTTTTCTTTCAAACAGTATCTGTCAAATCTACTCAATTTTACCATCTTTCTGCAAAAGCAGCATTAGATAGTATGTCAATGAATGAGCATGCCTGTGTCCCAGCAAAAGCTTATTTACATAAAAGATGACAGTCTGATTTGTCTTGTCGTTTATACTTTGCTAACCCCTGTTATATATACTTTTTGAATCCCTTTTTTTTTTTGGTACCAAGAATTGAACTTAGGGGCCCTTAACCACTGAACCACATCCCCAGCCCTTTTTATTTTTTACTTAGAGACAGAGTCTCATGAGGTTGCTTATAGCCTCACTTAGTTGCTGAGGCTGGCTTCGAACCTGAGATCCTCCTGCCTCAGGCTCCCCAGCCTCTGGGATTATAGGCATGAGCCACCGTGCCCTGCTCTCCTTAATTCTTTTGTACCAAGATTGTCTAAAATATTTGTGACCCTTTTGTGCATCTCTTCTCTCCCCATAGAGGGACTATCTGGAATTTATATTCTGTTCCAAGGATAGCTGAACCAGTGTGGCTAACCATGATGTCGAGCACTTTGGAAAAAACCCAGCTCTGCCAGCGCTTTCTCAAGGAGTTTACACTTCTGATAGAACAAATCAACAAAAATCAGTAAGCGTCAACTCTCTGTAGACTTGTATGTGAATTCTATAGCCAGTGTATGCACATAAGACATGCCTCATCCTATATTGACTAATCTGGTTGTATTTTTTTTTCATTTCTCTAAGGTTTTTTGCTGCCTTACTGACTGCAGTGTTAACCTACCACTTGGCCTGGGTACCAACTGTCATGCCTGTTGATCACCCTCCCATTAAGGCCTTCTCAGAGAAACGCACCTCTCAGTCAGTGAACATGCTGGCCAAAACACATCCGTACAATCCTCTCTGGGCACAGCTGGGTTAGTACCTCATTTGACTGTTCAGAGAACATATGGAGCAAAATTGGAAAAATGCTAGAATTTGTAGCTTATATGGCCTGTCTAACCCAGTAATTCAAAAATAGTCACTGGGCAGGAAGGAACAGAAGATTGACCCACAAAATCTAATTGTCAGAGTGCTACCTTCGTCTCTTTTCCCCTACTGATAGCTTTTTTCTTTTAAAGGAATATGGGTAGCCATTCTCCATTTCACAGTGCCTATTCACCCTAGCATGCGGTTCCTTAACCTCAGCACTATTGACACTTTGGGCCAGATAATTCTTCGTTAGTTGAGTTGTGTGGGGCAGGAGGAGAGCATCTTAGGCATTGTGGGATGTTTAACAGCACCCCTGAACTCTGTTCCTCAGACACCAGTAGAACCCAAAGTTGTAACAATCAAAAATGTCTCAAGATGCTGTCAAATGTTCCTGGGGGAAGGGGCAGCTAGACAAACCCTGTTTAACAACCACTGTGCTAGAGGGTGGCTCGAATGGGAAAAGAATAAGACGAAGAGGAAACTAGTAGCAAGCCATAATCTCATCACCTTTTTCAGTTATAGCATAAGTCATAAATTAGAGGTGGCATTGACTTTGTCAGACCTTGTCCTGAGGCATGGTATGGATTCTGTACCATGGTGGGTGAGTGGTTGTAGAGTTTGGGGCTTGTGAGAGTGGGGTTGCATATTTGGGTTCATGGGGAGAAGTATCCTCTAGGGCCTTGCACACTATATCTCAGACCTGTGCTGCACGTGAGACGGGCATTGGAGTACCACAAGCTGCTCAGCCTCCAGGAGCTGGCTGCCTCACAGACAAAGCAGATCCATATTCACATGACTGCAGAACATCCTGTTATGTCTTTGATAAGGATGTGCAAGGGGATGCAGGAGACGGTACAGTGGGAGGTGCGGAACTTAGGGGCCAGAGGCCTACTGCTAGGTTCCAGTCTCCACTGGCAAGTCACTTAGTTTCTCTGTGCCTGTTTGTTGTTGTTTCTTCTTCTACTTCTTTCCTCTTCCTCCTTTCCTCTTCTTCCCCTACCACTTCCTCCTCCTTCCTTTTTTTCTCTTCCTCCACTCCTTCCTTCACTTGCCAGGTAAGCAGTCCACCACCAAGCCATAGCCCAGCCTTATGTTTATTTTTGCACCTGTCACATTATCAAATGGGGTGGCGAAGGGACTTACTTCATGGTTGCTGTGGGGATTAAAACAGCTGTATAAAGCACCTTTGTTATGCTCCTGCTGCAAATATTACATGTGGGACACGTAGAGAGGAAGATAGAGAGTATGGAGGGGATTTTCAGGGATGGCATACTTGAGGAAATGTTAAAATGGCATTTTTCAGAAGGAAAAAATATTCAAACTAGGGAAGAGCACTGTAATCTTAGAAAACAGCATGTTTTAATAACAATGTCAAAAGCTGAAGCAATGAGCCAAGCACTCTTTTAAGTGCTTTTTACATGTTAATTAATGAGATTCTCACACCTGCCCTATTACTATTGTCCTTATTTTAGAACAATAAAAATACCTTCTTGTCCTTATGCCCTTGGTCATGAGATATGTAAGAAGGAATATGTAAGTCTCATGGTGGGGGGACAAGTGTTAATAGGTGTACTCTAAATGAATTAAAGAATCTGTAGATAGTTAAGCCATTTTAATATAATACTTTAATATTTGATGCAGATAATCCACATTAAGCTCAGGAAGACCTCAGAACGTGCCTGGCTCAGCCTGGCTTAGCCTGGTTCGTACAGTTCTTCCTTGAGAGGGTAGAATGTTGTTCTTGTTATGAGACAGTAGCCTTTTAAAAATGTAGTATTAAGTGGTGAAGGAAAGGGGGCTGGATATTAAGGAAATATAGTATCTCAAGCTGCTGGGTCATCAATTTTAAAACAATGCTAATTAAGCAGTTTGTATTTAATTAGATAAATGTATTTATAATTAGGCATGCTTCTCATTTGCAACTGAACTAATTGGGAGCCATTAATTCCCTGTGTTCAGCATAACAAGGCAAAATCCCTTCCTGTGGGTTCACATTTGTCATTTTTCATTGTACCTAATGTTATTGAAAGTCTTCAATCCTCCCTTCCCTCAAACAATCCAATAGAGGTCTGACTGATGATTATAGTAGTGTGAGGAGGAGACAAGGCCCTGGTGCAGCGAAGATGTGATGGCTTTGGAGAGCCAAGTATGAACGATGGTTGAAGTAATAGGAAAGATTCTGTCTGGAATTATTTCAAAGATTTATCTCAGAGCTTGCCAAGACAGTTAGCACCATGGTGCCCACCATTCTGCATGGCTTCTCAGTGCTCCCGGGCCAGGGAGGGCTGAACACAGAAGCTGGGCCCCTTGTTCTCATTCTCAGGAGCTTAGTGATCTGTGTGTCTGCCTCACACATCCTGTGAAGCCTCTTTACAGGGCTTTTCTACAGTGAGGATCACTACCCACTAGTGGACTGTGGAAGCAATTTAGTGGATTGAGAGGCATCTCAGAGGTATAATTTTGTACAGTGCCAGTTCCAGAAGGCATATGAGGCTGCACTGTAAAATATGCTTCTTTGTGGGCATGAGGACACAAAGTTTGAAAGTCACTCCATGGTGCCTCTGATGAAGGAGTCTTCTGTCTGCCTCCTTTGGACCTAATCAATGTCAGGGGTTTGTGGAAGCAGAATGCAGCTTTTCTTCTCAAAAGATGTTTCATTTATATAGGGGAGAAAAGAAGTTTGAATTACTACTTCATTTTCCTCCTGAAAGTCTAAGTGGCATTTTTCAGAAAGCAGTGAAATTAGACTTTAAATTAGTTAAGAGAAAAAATTTCCAGCTGGTCAGAAGTTGAATAACCACATTTAAATAAGCCAGATTCACAAGAGAAATTAGAAGATATCTTGATCTAGTGATACAGAGATGCTACAGGTGTGGGAGCCCTTTACAGGGGCTCCAAGCAGACAAGTGAGCACAGTGGTTGATGGCGTCCCTTCACCATGCCTGGCTCCGGTTTCCTTCCTCACATGCTCACAGTGTCCACCAGTCTTTGTTTGTTCCTCTGTCTTTACAGGGCTCCTGTGTTCTTGTGGCTCCTCCACCCTGATATTTTCTGCCCTCTCCTCCCAATTTCTGTTCCTGTCATTGTTTCCCTCTAGACCTGTTTCCTTTTCCTCTGCCTGTCTCCTGGGCGCTTTCTTTTCCCAGGTGTTTGCCGCCCCCCCTTGATTTTTGCTTTACTCTAAAGCCCTCATACCTCTCTGACTTACTCCTTTCCCTTCTTTGCACCTCTTTCCCTTCTCCCCTTTTTCTTCTATAGTTCACTTTCTTCTCTATTTGCTCACTCTGCCTTTTCTCTGCCCCTCTGCCTCCTGTCTTGTATTTATTCTCCTTTCCTTTGACCTCTTTTCCTATCCATCCAGCATCCCTTCCTGCTCTCTTTCATTGGTTTGTTTCATCCACAGACACTCTTAATTCTTCTTTTTTTCTTCTGCTTTGCCTCTCATTTCTTTTTCCTTAAATTTTTACTAATTGAGGTAAAAAACATGTAACATACAGTTTATCATCTTAACCATCTCTGAATATACTATATTCACCTTATTTTGTAACTTCTTCATTTTCAAAAATCATCCTCATGAAAACAAAGCAGTCTACTCTAAAATTAGTAGCTTCATTAGTTCAGGACTCAAAAATTGCTATCTAGTCAGGAGCCAATAAATTTTTGATTTTATGGGTCTGTTATTTTAATGATGCATTATTTTATGAAATTTGTCCCTACAGTAATAGCATTCATTGCTCTCATTACTTTATATACTTTATTATAAATTTTAACAACTTCCTTGTTTTATTTTTTTCTACTTATTCCTTGCTCATTAAAACATACAATATTAGAAGCTAAATGAATTGTTAAAAATTAATACTGTCATTCTGAGCAGCCTTTCCTGTGTGGTTTGTTATACCAGATTTTGAAAGTGTAATGCTACTTCTTAATTAACATTGAGGATGATTTAACAGAAATGTCCTGATTTAACAGAAATTTCTGAAGTGACTATAATATCTTGCAGCCATGGGCACGTGCAGTCAGAGGAGAGTAACAAAATATGCTCTTGGTCTGTAAGGTTTTCTCAAACAAAAGCCCGAGAGCCATGCTGCAGTCCCTGAATCACTCCTTTCATTGTTAGGATGATTCCTCAGCCAGTAGCAAAAGCTCTATTAGACTACAATCTAGTCTTTTTATAGAGAGGATGTTTTTTATTATTTCTGTCCTGTTCTTTAAGTGTTCCGAGGAGCCGTACACTGGGGAATACTCTCCAAAAGATGAACTTCCTCGGGGTTCCCTAGGGAACTTCCTTTTTGATTGGTTCTCATAACTTTTTCTTAAGCCTTAATCTGTTAATTTTAGGTAGTTTTTTCTAACATATGTCCTTATAAATACCTTCCTGCCTCTCTTTGGACACATTCCTCAGATCTGTACTTACCTGAGGGTATCTGAGGGTAGTATAAGGCATATACTAGAAAATAAAAACTTCCCAAGTTTTTTTTACTTGTAAATGTTTACCATATAGCAACTTTTTTTAATTTTATTTTTATTTTTTCTGGTTTTGATTTCTTTGAACATTCTGGTTACTTTTTAATGGTTTCTGACTCCAGGTCAGTTATGGCAGATATAATGAGATAAATCTTTAGGCTCTTAGCACAATGCTGGTCTAGTCAGTAAGTGTTGTGTTTGGTCTGTTCGCATATTGAGAGCGCTGATCTTAGCCTTCCTTGGGCCAGCTTGCTGGCCAGCAGACCTCATAAGCAGAGTGGCTGTGGCCTGGCCAGGCTGGCTCTTTATTATGGAGGAAAACAAAAACATAGTCATTTCTAGAAATTAGAAATCGGTATCTCAGGAAGTAATTCTAGGTTGGCAGTCTTAGTCATCTGTTTTGCTCTTGTCGAGACTGACGTATGCATGCATGCTAACCCCAGAGGACTTTGTCTTAGTGTCTATCTTGGCCCTCCAGGTGACCTTTATGGAGCCATAGGCTCTCCAGTGAGGCTGACTCGCACTGTGGTAGTGGGGAAGCAGAAGGATTTGGTCCAGCGCATTCTTTATGTCCTGACCTACTTTCTCCGTTGCTCTGAGCTGCAAGAGAACCAGCTGACCTGGAGCGGGAATCACAGTGAAGGTGACCAAGTTATAAATGGGAGCAAGATTGTAACAGCCTTGGAGAAAGGAGAGGTAGAGGAGTCCGAGTATGTGGTAGTGACCGTGAGAAACGAGCCTGCTCTGGTACCCCCCATCCTACCACCAGCAATGACTGAGAGAAGGAGCCCCGGGCCCACAGGTTTGACTGGGACTCCAGAGGGCACTGACATTAGAGACCTGGATCCCAGACCTGACAAAGAAGGAAACAAGAGGCCAGACCAGGGCTCTGAGGCTTGTGGCATGGGATTCCAAGAGCCAGAATTAGACCGTTCTTGGAAACATCATCCCCTTTGTGGAGATGAAGGAAGTGAAAAAGAGGCAGCACAGGATGGCCCTTTGAGGTTTCCCAGGTGTGCCATTTCAGGGGCAGAAATGAAGATCAGCCAGCCAGCTGCCAATGAGGAGCTGAAAGGGGAGATGACTAAGAAGCTACCCGACCGGTCAGCAGCCTGGCCTTGCCCTTGTCCTGACAAACATTCCCGAGACAACCCTCCAGTAGAAAAAGTCACTTTCCAAATTGGAAGTTCCCTATCTCCAGAGTCTGACTTTGAAAGCCGCACCAAAAAAATGGAGGAGCGGCTGAAGGCCTGTGGACAATACCCAGAGGTAGCCAGTGTGTCAGGCGAATCCAGTGAGACCACTGACATGGCTCAGGGCCAGCAGGTTTCTAGGTGCTCCTTCAAGCCTGGCTTTCAAAAGAATGTCTGCTGTCCTCAGAATCGATCTTCTGATGGGGAAGAAGGTGAATCTGACAGGGGTTTTGCTGAGGACAGAGGTATCAGACCTGACATGGCAGCAGATGCTGGGCAACTCAGCCAAGCTGTTCCCAACCACAGTGCAGCGGGAACTGGAAGAACACTGGAGAAAACTAGAGGTTTGTATTTGAAAGATGTAGAAGGACCTTTATTAGAGCCTGCCCCTGACAGGTGTGTCCAGCAGGACTCTGGCCTCTTGGTTGCTGCAGATGTCCCCTGTGGGGATGCCAGTAGGAAGGCTGACTTCAGGATTGAAGGAGACATTCCCAGAAATGAAAGCTCGGATAGCGCTCTTGGAGACAGTGATGATGAAGCATGTGCTTCAGCCACATTGGATCTAGATCACGGTGGTGACAGGACTGAAGGGACCTTAGAAGTGGAGCTGCCTCTGCCAAGGTAACACTGGCAGGCTGGGAAGCAGAGGGGACTGGGATCTAGTGTTTTCCTGGCCTGATACTGTGATCATGTCTGCTACTGTGGGCTACTTTACTCATGATACTTTTCTTTTTCTCTCAAAATATTAAAATTGTTACCAAATAAATCAATACAAAAGTTTTCCAACCTGCCCCTTCTCCAAGTACACTCACTGGCTCAGTGTGGCCCATCTCTCTGAGGGGAGCACCAGTGGTTGTCTTTGTAGCTCTTCTGACATTTGAGGGAAGATAAGGGAGGTGCTGTGGGGAGCAGGGAGTCTAATTCTCTGTGGTCACATATAAGGTAGATGGCTGGCAGCAGATGCCTTGCCTTAGAGGTGGTTGATCACACTCACCGTGGGGCTCCTCTCCTGCCATTCAGAGCAGCATGAGGTGGTTGAGAAACAACACCTCTTCCTTAACACTCCGTCAGTTTGATTATTTGGTCTGTGGTGACTGAAAGGAGTAATTAGAGATTTCTTCTGTTCTTCCACACTGCTGTGGGCACCAACCTGTGCAGATAGGTCAAATTCCTAAAGCCAGACTCTTGGCAAGAGTCCCCACCCCCCCAGACCTTCTCTTCCTTCACTATTTTGACAGACGTCTGCTGGAACATATGAGGTACAAGAGCAAAATCTTAACCAGTTGTGGAAATACTTCGTTGTGTTTCCAGGATTCCATTTTTAAAGAAAATTACCTTTCATCAGTCTCACTCTCCTTCTTTTCCTATACCAATGATCCACTTGCTGGAGGACTGGTAAAAAATGAACCACCCTGAATCTATTTTATTTACTTGTGTTATTGGGGTTTTTGTTCTGTTTGGAATATAAGAAGAAAGTACCTGTGTTTTTAACTCTGTGTGTAAATGGGCCAAATGTTGTTTTAGGTCTCAAAGCATCAGCAACCCAAATGTAAGAAACTTTGGCCGCTCACTCCTGGCGGGTTACTGCCCCTCATACATGCCTGATCTGGTGCTTCATGGGACCAGCAGTGATGAGAAGCTGAAGCAGTGCCTGGTGGCTGATCTTATCCACACAGTGCATGTAAGTGACCCCAGCTTGGAACCACTGGCTGCTGAAAAGTTGTTAGCCAGGGCCATGGCCAGCAACAGGTTTTAGAATGAAGAGCCTCTAATAAAGGGATTGTTTTTAGAGATGTGGGCAGGGTTACGGCAACCCACAGGGCTGGCGAAGCACCCAGAGACAGGCTGTAAGCACGTCTGGGCCAGAAGGAGTGAAGGGAGGGACCATGGCAGAAGAGCTGGGGAGAGCTGGAGCCTGAAAGAGGAGCTGCTGGCTTCAGTCTCCCCTCCCATCCTCTCATCCTCCTATTGGCTGAGCCCAGCTGAAGGCCAGAGAGCAAGGGCACAGCTGATGCACATACAGTGCTGTGGTCCATAGAGGTCAGCCTCCTGGGGCCTAGAACAGGACAGAGAAGGGCAAAGGGGTGGGGAAGCCAGGCAAAGAGAATAAATTGCACAGATGGTGACAATTATACACCCTCACAGGGAAGACCGAGGAGATGTCACATATGGTTTGCTTTTTATTTGATCCTTACAAGTTCCTAAAAGTAATTTATTTTAACTGATTTGTCATTAAGTTCACTTTGATGGTTGCGTGAGGATGACTGTATAAAGATTAACAAGTCTTTCTGGAAAATTGCCTTGTGGCTTCCGTTAAGTGTTTTTCTGCTATCTGCAGCATGACAGGAACAGAGCAGTTAAGAAAACTGTGTCAATCTGATGGGCCTGTTTTTAATTGAGCTGCTATTGGGCAGATGTGCAAAAATAGATGTTTTGCATTAGAAGCATATTGTATCTTGTGCAATAAGAGAAAGTCTTCGTTGCATTAAGAAAATTTGAAGTTAGCTTGTTAGCTACCCCCTCATCCAACAAGTTTTCATTTTGCAAGGTGGAATTAAAGTTCTGGCATATTATCTTTGGCCTTGGGCATATCCCCTGTAAAAACTGAACACACATCAGACAGGCTAAATAGGCTGAGGATATTTGTGTGAGGTGGGAAGAAAAGCTCAGTAGGGAAACAGATGTTGTTCAGAACCCCTGGAGGTAAAAGAGTTAAGGCAGGGCAGGTATAAGCTGGGAAAGGCCTGTACAGTGTACATGTGCACCCAAACATTCCTAACTCCTCCCTCCTTTGTCAGACACCACCCTTCACCAGGATATTTGTGGAATGAAACTATGAAATTGATCTTGTCTCTTTAAATAAAATCACAGTTTCTTTTTCATAGTTAACAATGAACACTGCATACTTGCTTATCATTTCAGAAATCTGTACATCAATAACCCTAGTATAGGAGCATGCCCTGAGCACATGGTATTATCTGAGTTGTCCTAAATGATGTGTGATGCCAGGCAATTTTATAGACTGCACTTGTGTGTTTAGTAGCTCTCTATAGCATTAATGCAGGGGAGTAGAGGACCTTTTCTGCCAGCATCTTATGTTTGTATCCATATATGCAAAACCTGTGGGTGTTTTCCTTCTGCTCTGCTGTCAGTTTGGTTCCTGAGAACATTGGTGTTGATCATTGGACCTTTCTTCTACAAAGCCCTGTGTTCTGCTTTTGACTCCCTTTTCTTTTTTTGGTTGGGCATGGGTACTGGGGATTGAACCCAAGGACACTCAACCACTGAGTGATATCCCAGCCCTTTTTTATTTTTTATTTTATGACAGAGTCTCACTAAATTGCTAAGGGCCTCCTTAAGTTGCCTAAGCTGATTTTGAACTTGAGATATGCCTCCCATATTACTGGGATTAAAGGCATGTACCACAGCGCCCAGCCTGTGTTCTGCTTTTAACAAGAGGTACCAGGAGATAGCAGTGAGCTACTGGGATTGTCTTCTGTGACATCTTACCAAACTCTAGATTCACTCACTGACCAAGAAGGAAATGTAATCTATTGATTGATATCCCTCCTTAACTTACCTATAAAACCATTCATGAAATTTTTAAATGTTTTCTGTAGACTGGAAGATTCCAATTTCTAAATATTAGGTTTTCATTGGTGACCATCTTACTGTATATTTCTTAGATTTGGGAAAAAAACAATGTCTGCCCTATCATTTTTCTTAAAGCTTTTCCTATTTCATCATCTCTTTTTAGAAGTAGTATTTTCACACTGTAGCATTTCTCATTTCTTTAAACTCTACAGTCACCCTGAGAGAGAAAGTTATTATGCACAGTATATCATGTCAGATTGTGGGTACATCCAAAGTGCAACCATGCATGGGTGTTAATAGGAAATGGTGAAGGGCTCATAAAAGTATCTTCACAAGTTTAATACGTTCATAATATATCCAATTAGCATTAGTGGATTTCTAATTTCATTTGACACATTGATCATAATGAGTTTTGCTTTTGAAGTAGTGTCCTGTTTAGACTGCCTCTCAGACTGGCAGTCTGGTCTGTGGCAGGTTTTGTTTTTGTTTTGCTTTTTGCTTTACTTTCAACTTGCATTTCCAAATATTTGTTGAAAAATAAATTAGAAGTACTTTTTAAACATTAAACTTACTGCTTCGTAAGGCATAGTATAGTGATTATTTAGATTCTTGAGAATGTTGCCAGAGAAAGAAGATCCAAGAACAAGTCATGACCAGAGTTAGAGCTGAAAGGAATAGCTCACTGAGGACAAGATTAGAATAAATAGCCTTATCATTGCTTGCTTTCAAAACCTGTCTTTTGGACGTAAATAATTTTCAGTGTTCATGCCAAGAGTTCATCAGGCTTTGGTATTCATAGTTCTTTTTAGAGAAGGATTTTTAATAACTGTTTAAAGGCAATCGACTTAGGTTATTGATCTGTTTTTGAGACCCATGCATGACTTGGATTGTAAAGCATGTCATATATAAATATGGACAAGTTTGGAGTTTCTTCTCTAGAGCTTGAGGAATTTCTTTCTGGAGTGTCCAGTACTAAAACTTTCTTTTTGTATTTTTCATTATCCAAGTCTCTTACAAAAAAGACAACTTTACTTCATTTATTTTCATTTTTCATTGCTTTTCACATTAAGATTCAGATGTTCTTCAAATATTTAAACACGTGTTCTTGTTTAGCCCATGTACTGCCTCTTTTCTGTCATTTGAACTCTTTCAGTGCTCTAATGTGTAGGTTATACAGCTGCCTTAAATTAGTTCTAAGTAATATTGTTTTTTTTTCTCCTGCCACATCTAAATGTGCATTCTTTCCTGTTATCCTTTAACCTTAAAAGGAGAGAACAAGTGAGAGACCACAAGCCACTAGCACACTGTACCTGTGACATTCAAGTCATCTTTTCTCTTTTTCCCTCCATCCTGTGGGCTGTACATTCTGCAAACTTGGACAACATTAGGGTTTTACTAAACCATGGGGCAGTAAGTGTGGTGGAAGAACACCAGCTTGGCATCAGGGGCCTGGTATTACCATTCATTCGTTGACATTAGGTAAATCATTTGCATTGCTAAGTCTTAGTATGTGTTTAGAGGATCAGATGGAATATAATCCAGTTAAGTTAAGAGTGTGACTTCTGAAAACAGACCTGAGTTTGAATCGTAGCATACTCCTTGGTGGCTTTGTGGCCTTTGAGCAGGTTTCTTTGGTTTTCTAATCTTTAAAATGGACAATACTGATATCATGGTTTGGATGAAGATTCTGCAAGATAATCCACATCAAGTGTTTAGCACAGTACCTGGTACATGACTAAATGCCCAATAAATGTTAGTTATTAAGATAATACATGTGGGGGCTGGGATTATAGCTCAGCGGTAGAGCGCTTGCCTTGCATGCGTGAGGCCCTGGGTTCGATCCTCAGCACCACATACAAAGCAATAAAAAAAAAATAAAGACATATGTCCATCTACAGCTAAAAAAAAAAATTAAAAAAAAAAAAAAAAAAGATAATACATGTGCAAGTGCTTTGTAAGTGATCAAGCAATATAACGTTTCTAAGAGCAAAATGATAACCATTGTTTTAGTAAAAATGAAAGTACTGTCCGAGTTGAGAAGGTTATACACAGATGCACTCAAAGCTGTCCTACCAGTCAACATCCTTGACCGTTTCAGAAAGCTCCTGTCAGAGGTGAGTAGATGGAACCACATACGTTCACTCAATGCTGAAGCATCTCCTTCCATTTGCCTGTGATGTCATGGAGAACTCTGCTGGGCAGGGTCATTAAGACCAAAGTTAACATCACATTATAACTTTTTAAATACGATGCTCCAGGGCTTCAGACCTTTTACAGAATAATCTATAAAATGAAATAACAGTTGGATATAGCAGGTTCTTCCATTTAATTTTAAGAATAGCAACAGATTGACTCCAGAAATAATCATGTAGGAATCAGTAGCACAGATAAGGAGCTTTGCTAAAAGCATGGCTGTGATATATGCTCATGAATACCTAATTAATCCATGCAGGATATCACCAGTAAGACTATAAAACAACAGCAAGTGCTGCCAAACAGTTAATCACTGCTTTAAGTAATACAGTTAACATTGAGTGCCTCCAGTCAGCAACAACCTTAGAATCAATAGGTTTCAGAGGAAACAGCTATGTAGGACAAGCTGGATGTTTAGAACACCCTTGTTGCTTTCATGTCCCTAGGTTGGATAATGAGTATGCCAATGCCTTGGGCCTGTACCACTGTCTTCTAGTCTGTAGACCTGAATGCAGCGCTACCTGGGGCTCAGAGCTGCCTTTGGAGGGTTTTTTAAAGTACATGTTTTGACCTACAACTGAGTTTCCATGACCAGGTTTTTAGAATAATGTCGAATAGGACTGAAATCATCACAGACAGTTGGGGTTATTGTTGAGTGAGAACTGTGTGTTGTATGTGAGTATATGTGCGTACACGTTCATACGTACATACATATTGTACATTCACTCTGTATAAACATATACACTGGATCAGAAGTCTTATTTCTCCCACCAGGATTGTAGTACCTTGAAGCAGAAAACAGGCTTACTCACTTCCTTTATACCCCCAGTATCTCGCCTGGTGCCATCACACAGAAAGTACTCACTGATATTAGTTGACTGTTCCCCATAAAACCATGTTTAGTAGAGTGTGTATATGTTAATACAGGTAAAACTTCATTAGGTGAAAGCAAGCAAGCAGACGGGTGGAAAGGAAGCGTTCCTCCAGCTGCACTAATCGTTCTGTAGCTGTGCTTAAAATGTTTACTCTGATGGAAGGAAGCAACTGAAATATTAACCAAAAGAGAGAGAGATAGGATACTGTGACAAATGATTATTTAGGGGGCTGGGATTGTATCTCAGTGGTAGAGTGCTTGCCTTGCATACGGGAGGTACTGAGTTCGATCCTCAGCACCACATAAAATAAATAAATAGACATTTGTGTCCATCTACAACTAAAAAATAAAAATTAAAAAAATAAAAAAATGATTATTTAAGGTGGTGTAAGAACTAAAAGCAACTTCTCTTATTGAAATCAAAACTCCAAGGGTTGGTTAAAGGAAAGAGCAGGTCAAATACAACTAAAGAAAATTAGCATTCATCAAAGCGGAGGCTGAACATGAGGGCACCTTTTTGAATGTAGCTCTGAGGAAAAAAGTCATGAAAAATGTGAAAAAGTTAGCCGGGCGCGGTGGCTCAAGCCTGTAATCCCAGCACTCAGGGAGGCTGAGACAGGAGAATCGCGAGTTCAAAGCCAGCCTCAGCAATGGCGAGGCGCTAAGCAACTCAGTGAGACCCTGTCTCTACATAAAATACAAAATAGGGCTGGGGATGTGGCTCAGTGGTAGAGTGCCCCTGAGTTCAATCCCCGGTAC
>PVHX01001980.1:141039-183495 GCA_004024805.1 Geosciurus inauris | reverse complement strand
TTGGTGTCTTCAGGATTTTCTATTTTACTGGAGTATAGATTTTCAAAATAGTTTCTAATTATCTTCTGTATTTCAATAATTTCTGTTGTGATATTTCCTTTTTCATCACAAATTTTAGTAATTTGAATTTTCTCTCTTTTTGTTAGGATGGCAAAGTGTTTATTAATTTTATTTATTTTTTCAAAGAAACAGCTTTTTGTTTTGTCAATTTTTTGAATTGTTTCTTTTGTTTCAATTTCATTGATTTCAGCCCTGACTTTAATTATTTCCTGTTTTCTACTTCTTTTGGTGTTGAATTGTTCTTTTTCTAGAGCTTTGAGGTGTAATGTCAGGTCATTTATTTGTTGACTTTTTTTTTTTTTTAGTTGTAGATGGACACAATATCTTTATTTTATTTATTTATTTTTATGTGGTGCTGAGGATCGAACCCAGTGACTCACACATGCGAGGCAAGCGCTCTACCGCTGAGCTACAGTCCCAGCCCCTATTTGTTGACTTTTTATTCTTTTAATGAATGAGCTCTATGCAATGAATTTTCCTTTTAACATAGCCACATAGTGTTTCACAGATTTTGATATGTTGTATCAGAGTTCTCATTTACCTCTAAGAATTTTTTTATCTCCTCCCTGATGTCTTCTCTTATCCATGCATTATTCAATAGTATATTATTTAGTCTCCAGGTATTGGAGTAGTTTCTATTTTTTATTTTGTCATTGATTTCTAATTTTATTTCATTATGGTCTGATAGAATGCAGGGTAGTATCTCTATTTTTTTGTATTTGCTAAGACTTGCTTTGTGGCATAGCATATGGTCTATTTTAGAGAAGGAGCCATGTGCTGCTGAGAAAAAAAGTGTATTCACTTGATGGATGAAATATTCTGCATATGTCTGTTAATTCTAAATTATTGATTGTATTGTTCAGTTCTATGGTTTCTTTGTTTAGTTTTTGTTTGGAAAATCTGTCCAGTGGTGGAGAGGTGTGTTAAAGTCACCCAGTATTATTGTGTTGTGGTCTATTTGATTCTTGAAATTGAGAACGGTTTGTTTCATATACATAAGTGCTCCATTGTTTGGGGCACCAACAATGTTGTCTACATTGTCTTGTTTATGTATGATTCCTTTAAGCAGTATGAAATGACCTTCTTTATCCCTTCTGACTATCTTTGGTTTGAAGTCCACTTTATCTGATAGAAAGATAGAGACTCCTGCTTGTTTACACAGTCCATGTGAGTGGTATGTTTTTTTCCCATCTTTTCACCTTCAGTTGTGGATGACTTTTTCTATGAGATGAGTCTCTTGAAGGCAGCATATTATTGAGTCTTTTTCTTTTTTAATCCAACCTTCCACTCTATGTCTTTTAATTGACAAGTTCAGGCCATTAACATTCAGGGTTATTATTTAATATGGTTTGTATTCCTGGTCATTTTGGTTTATTTTTGCTTTTTAACTTGACTTGGTTTCTCCTTTGAAGGCTTTTCCTTTATTTCTGTAAGGTTAAAAAACAGCCCTTTTGTAAATAATTTTCACATCCCCTCTCTAGAAGCACAAGGCAGTTCCTACCCCAGGGGGTTCCTCTCCCAATCTTCCACCTGGGAAACAAATAGTTTTCACATCCCCTTTCTAAAGGCCTGGGGCAGTTCCTGCCCCAGGGGGTTCTGCTCCGGAATCTTCCACCTGGGAGACAAAGCCTAACTGCTCAGGTTAGCACATCAAAAGAAGACCGCCACTGCTTATCTGCCCCCAATTTTAAAGTGACCAATCCCTAGCTCACCACAAGGTTTTGTAGTGGGCCCTATAAAATCCATCCCACGCCTCCCCTCTCTCTCTCTTTCCTCTTTCCTTTGCCTGGGCGCCCACTCCCCTGAATAAAGGATTTTCCTGGCTGCATGAGGTGTCCGTGTCTGGCTGGCCGATACCCTAACAATTTCCTCCCTTTGCCGATTTTCATTGTTGTTTTTCATTTCTTCCTCATGGAATATTTTGCTGAGAATGTTCTCTAGTACAGGCTTTCTCATTGAAAATTCTTTTAACTTTTGTTTATCATGAAAGGTTTTTATTTCATCATCAAATCTGAAGCTTGTTTTTGCTGGATATGAGTCTTGGTTGGCATCCATTTTCTTTCAGAGTTTGGTATATGTTGTCTGAAAAAACTGCTGAGATCCAAATTAGTTTCCCTCTGCATGTAATCCGAAACTTTTCTAACTTTTGAAATCCTATCCCTATTTTGTATGTTAGGCTTTTTCATTATGATGTGCCTTGGTGTGGATCTGTTGTAGTTTTGTACATTTGGTGTCCTGTAGCATCTTGTATTTGATTTTCCAATTCATTCTTCATGTTTGGGAAATTTTCTGATATTATTTCATTGAAGAGATTGTGCTTTCCTGTGGTTTGTATCTCTGTGCCTTCCTCTATCCTGATAATTCTTAGACTTAGGTCTTTTCATGTCATCCCATAATTCTTGGACATTCTGTTCATGGTTTCTTAGCATCTTCATTGTGTGGGTCAACATTATTTTCAGGATTATGTATTTTGTCTTCTTTGCCTGTGGTTCTGTCTTCCAAGTGATGTAGTCTGTTGGTGATACTTTATATTCATTTTTTTATTTGGTTTATTGTTTCCTTCATTTCAAGGATTTCTGCTTGGTTCTTTTTTAAAGTCTTTATCTCTTTTTTAAAGTAATCTTTTGCTGGGGCTGGGATTATGGCGCAGTGGTAGCGTGCTTGCCTAGCACGCATAAGGCACTGGATTCGATCCTCAGCACCACATAAAAATAAAATAAAGATATTCTGTCACCTACAACTAAAAAATAAACATTAAAAAAAAAAAGTAATCTTTTGCTACCTGTATTTGCTTTCTTATCTCTGTTGGAGTGATCGGTTGTTGCCTATATTTGCTCCCTAACCTCTTTGCTGGATCGATCAATTGTTGCTTGTAATTGCTCTCATATTATCCTGTGCTTCACAGATCATTTTAATTATGTATGTTCTGAACTCCTTCTCTGATGTTTCATCTACTGTGCTGTCAATGGATTCTATTATTGTAGCATCTTGGATTGTTTGGGGCATTTTCTTCCCTTGTTTTTTCATGTTGCTCATGTGTCTTCCTCTCTAGCAGTGCCCATCTGAAGTATTATAGTTTCTACCCTATAATCATGTAGTGTCCCTGCAGGTTACCAATACATCACCTCTGGTGTAACCAGGCCTGAAGGGACCTCAGTGATGGTCTTCCCAGTCCTGGCTGTTGTCTCTAAATGAGAGCAGGCCAGGACAATCACAAGTTGGTAGACAGCAGCACAGTCGGTCTGCTCCTCTGTGTGTTGGGCTGGGGTCGGTCTCGACCCCATGGATCTTGCATGCTAGGGAGCTATACCCTCAGCCCATCAAGTGGACAGATAGGAAGATGTGTAAGTGGAAAAGAAAACATTACTGGGTCATCTATTAACTGTCAGATACTAAACTGTGTACCTTACATGTTAACTTGCCTCATCCTTCCACAACTCTAACTGGTAGGTGCTGCAATTTCTTCCCACTTTAATAGTAAAGAGCTGGACATGGTGGTGCATGCTTACAACCCTAGTGGCTCAGGAGGCTGAGGCAGGAGGATCACAAGTTCAAAGTCAGCCTTAGCAATTTAGTGAGGGCCTAAGCAACTCAGCAAGAAGCTGTCTCAAAATAAAATACAAAAAAGGGCTGGGTGTATGGCTCAGTGGTTAAGTGTCCCTGGTTTCAATCGCTGGTACCAACACAAACAAAGAAAACAAACAAACACTAAAGAAACTAAGGTTCAAGAGTTTAAAACAAAATGCAAACTGCAAATCTCAAACTGCAGAGCTGCCTGACTCCAGAATTCATGCTGCTTACACAGTTTGAAGCTTTATCCTTTTCACAGCAGAATTCAGGAAAAAGGTAAATCTTGCTTCAAGTTTACTACATCAGAACATATTCAGTTACAAGTAACAGAAAGTCCAGCCAATAATGTTTTCATTCAGAAGGACATTTATTGTTAACAAGAGGTTTGGAGCCAGGCGTGGTGGCACATGCCTCTAATACTAGCACTTTGGGAGGCTGTGACAGGAGAATCACGAGTTCAAAGCCAGCCTCAACAACAGCGAGGCACTAAGCAACTCAGTGAGACCCTGTCTCTACATAAAACACAAAATAGGGCTGGGGATGTGGCTCAGTGGTTGAGTGCCCCTGAGTTCAATCCCTGGTACCAAAAAAAAGGGGGGGTTGGAAATAAAAGAGTGCAGAATTTGCACTTAGGTTCTAATCAGCACTAGCCACATAACTTGTGAGGCCCAATGCAACATGATCATTCAAGGCCCCTTGTTAAAAATTATTAATAGCAGAGACTGGGGGTGTAGCTCAGTGGTAGAGTGGGTATGAAGAATGTCAAGGTCCTGGGTTTAATCACCAGCACCTAAAAATATTATTAATAACTTCAAGATAGTAAAACAGAGCATTAAACCAAACCAGCCATAGAATTTTTGTCAGTGCTGAGGCCTGTGTGACGGCCCAGAAAGTTGAACCTACTTGTAATGATAGCAAAACTCTGGTTGACATCTGCAATTGTCTTGTCTTTTCTTATTTGAATATGAGATGACTGCTATAGGGTCAAAGAGAAGAGGATGGAAAGAAAAGTTCTCAGGAGTTATGCACTTGGCATTTTGTTAGCTAAAGCTGTCATGGAACCTGTTCAAGGGAGCATGGGAAAGTATCAGGCAAAGCTGAACTGAATTGCCACAGTGGACCTAGATCAACCAAGAGTTATAACTGCTAAAGAAGAGTACATTACTGTCCTCAATCAGGCTCTCTTAGCAAAAATGAAGGACTGGAGTGATGGCTGTTGAGTAAGGGATCATCAGGTCTTCTATAAATACTTTTTGAAAGAGCTGACATACACTAAATTTCCCTGTATCCTATGGTTCAGTCAAGTTGGATTACACCCTGAACAAACTCCTAATTTCATGCTTTTGCAAGTTTACTTATGCTCTTTCCTCTACTTAGAAATCTACTGGTGTGGGGCTGGGGATGTAGCTCAGTGGTAGAGCGTTTGCCTAGCATGCATGAAGCACTGGGTTCGATCCTCAGCACCACATACAAACAATAAATGAATAAAATAAAGATCCATCAACAACTAAAAAAATAATTATAAAAAAAAAGAAATCTCTGGTGTAATTTCATGCATATATAAATTTTCAGTTTATTGAAAATGTCATTTCTGTCATGAAGAATTATCCGGTTTCCCCAATAGGATACAATTATTTTCACCCCTAAACCCTTAAGTACATTTAACTTTGAATTGTAATTAATGAGTATATTTACTTTTGTATTTTTTAAAAATATTTTTAGTTGTCAATGGACTTTATGTTTATATGTGGTGCTGAGAATCGAGCCCAGTGCCTCACGCATGCTAGGCAAGCGCTTTACCACTGAGCCACAACCCCAGCCCCTAATGAGTATATTTATCTTATCATTCCTTGATTTTGTGTGTGTGTGTGTGTGTGTGTGTGTGTGTGTGTGCTGCCATGATCAAAATACTCCACAAGAACAACTCAGAGGAGGAAGGGTTTATGTGGGGCTCATGGATTCAGAGGTCTTAGTCCGTAAACTGCCAAAAGTGAAGCATCACATCATGGGGGAAGGGCCCAAGAGGAAAGCTGCTCAGTTCATGGCAGAATCAGGAAGCAGAGAGAAGGAAGAGGCCCTAGGGACAATATACCATTCCAGGGCACGCCCCAGTGACCAACCTTCTCCAGCCACCCACCCCCGCCTGCCTACAGTTATCACTTAGTCCGTTCAAACTCAGATGGACTGATTAGTCTCTCTGAATACTCCTGCATTAACAGGAGCTTTTGAGGGACACCTCACATATAAATTACAACACCACTATAGTGATTATTCTTCTGTTTGCCTAGCACTTGGTAAGGCATCTTGCTAAGGTGCACCACCTTAACCAATTGAGCAGTCTTCCTCTATAATTTTTCAAGTTGGATCTAGGAAAAATAAACCCCTTTCTTCACTTAGTCACAGAGGCCAGAAGTGGCAAACCTGGAATGCTTCAGTCACATCCCTTAAGGACCCATAGGCAATGTCATATTTAATGGAAAATTCTTCATTAAAAACCTAAATAAGACCTAAGATATCTAATTACTCTATCAAGGTTTAATTTAGATTTTTAATAGAAGATGTAAAAGATGGTTTTTGTGACCTGCAGCCAGAAAGGAATTTTTAAATACAATTTTAAAAGCACAATCCAATAAGGAAAAATATCTATGAATATTATTGCATACAACTTTAGGATTTCTGTTCAAGAAATGACACTGTGAACATAGTTAACAGGCAGCTAACAGAATAAGAGAAAATATATATATTAAAGTCAAAATCCAACAAGGGACTAACATGCAGAATATCAAATACCTGCAAATCCATAAGAAGAAGGTTATGACCACATAAAGAGGTAGGTGCTTGATATGAACAACCAATTTAGTGGCTTAAAACCACAGAAGTGGGGCTGGGATTGTGGCTCAGTGGTAGAGCACTTGCCTCACATGTGTAAGACACTGGGTTCCATCCTCAGCACCACATAAAAATAAATAAAATAAAGATATTGTGTCCATCTACAACTAAAAAAATTTTTAAAAAAACCACAGAAGTTTATTTTCTCATAGTTTGGGAGGCTAGAAGTCCAAGATCAAAGTCCTGCCAGAGCCATGTTCTCACCAGGATCCAGGAGAGGATACTTCCTTGCCTCTTCCAGTTTCTGGTAGCCTCAGGTGTTCCTTGGCAAGTGACATCCTCATCAAAATGTCTGTGTCCACCTTCACGTGGCTGCGTTCTTTCAGTTTATTTGTCTCTCTCTTCTTATAAGGACAACGATTATATTGGAGTAGGGCCCACCCTTAATTAAGTATGACCTCATCTTAACTTCATTATCTACCAAGACCCTATTTAAGGTCATATTCATAGGAACTAGAGACTGAGACTTCAACTTATCTTTATGAGGGACAAAATTCAACCCACAACAAATAGCATCAAAAACTATCTTAAAGACGTGCTGCTTCCCAAAAAAAAGAAAAGAAAATGAAACAAAATAAATAAGATATCACAATTGTGGTACACACCTGTAATCCCAGCAACCTGGGAGGCTGAATCAGGAAGATTGCAAATTCAAAAAGTTCAAAGCCAGTCTCAGTGATATGCTAAGCAACTCAGTGAGACCCTGTCTCAAAATTTAAAAAAAAAAAAAATATTATATATATGGACTGATGGACTGGGGATGTGGTTCAGTGGGTAAGTACCGCTGGGTCTAATCCCCGTACCAAATATTTTACATATATATAACACTTGATAACTAAAATATACATATCCCCTGAAAATTTCATATCAGAATTTCTAGGATACAGCAACTTTGTAAAATAGAATAGATTTTAGAGAGAAATTTATAGCTTTAAATGCTTAGTTAAAAGAAGAAAGCCTTAAAATCAAAGACCTGGCTTCCACCATAAGAAACTAGAAAAGAAAAAGGTAACTTAAATGTAAAGTCAGCAGAAGAAAAGAATTAATAAAGATAATAGTGAGCCCGGTATGGTGGCAAGCACCTGTAATCCCAGCTACTCTGGAGGCTGGGGCAGGAGGACCTCAAGTTTGAGTCCAGCCTGAGCAATTTAGTAAAACCCTGTCTGGAAATTAAAAAAAAGAAAAAGAAAAGGAGCTTTAGGTGCTGGTCAGTGGTAGAACAGCACTTGCCTAGCTGGATTCAATCCCCAGCAACATAAAACAAGACAAAAAAGGAAGTTAACAGTGACCTAGCATGGTGATGTGTACCTGTAGTTCCTGTTACTTGGGAGGCTGAGGCAGGAAGTTTTTTTTTTTTTTTAATATTTTGTTTTGTTGTAGATGAACACAATATCTTTATTTATTTTATGTGGTGCTGAGGATCGAACCCAGTGCCTCACGTATGCGAGGCAAGCACTCAACCGCTGAGCCATAGCCTCAGCCCCCCCAGCCTAGAAGTTTAAGGCCAGCCTGGGCAACATGGTGAGGCCCCATCTCATTTAAAAAAAAAAAAAAAGACATTTCTTGTGTCTCAAACTAGCATGTCATGCAACAGAAAAAACACATTAGAAAATGAGAGAAAAAGAAACCATGAAATCTGCAGAAGTCCTGCATTTCACCTTCTAGGGTTCATTTACTCAATAAATATTACTGAGCACCTACCATGTGCTAGCCTATTTCAGTCAATTACCATACTGAATCAAAGAAGACAGTACCATGGTTCAGCCGTGGAACAAGACAGGGATTTGAAGAACAATGGCTTTCCTGAATTGCTTTCATTAAATCATGAAACTGCTTTAAGTGTTTCATGTTGGAAAGGGACGTGGAAGCCATTTAGTCTTAGATACTAAATACAGAACAAGAGACAATATTTCATGATATAGATTTTTCTGCACAAAATGAGGTAATAAAGTTGCTATTGATCACTGACCCTCCTCAAGCAAAGAAACCAATAGGCAATCCTCTCTGACTGTAAAATGGCTGAACTCAAAAGAGCAATAATTGAGTTAATAGATATGGAACTAGAGTTATTTTCTGTAGAAGCTTTAAAAAATGCAATAAAAATATTTGTTTTACATTTGTTAGAGCCCTATAAAGTTCTTTTCAGTACTAATAATTGTTTCCTATCTGTAAAGGGAACTAATAGTTTACAAAGCTCTTTTCTTCACAAGACTTTATTGAATCTTCCCCAAACTACTGTGATGTGGATAAGACAGATAATATTTTCATCTGAAAAGGATTTAATTTTAAAATAATTAAAACTGTTTAAAACAATTATTATTATTATTATTTGGGTACCAGGGATTGAATCCAGGGGTGCTTAACCACTGAGCCACATCCCCAACCCTTTTTATTTTTTATTTAGAGACAGGACCTTGCTAAATTGCTGAGGCTGATTTTGAATTTATGGTCCTCCTGCCTCAGCCTCCTGAGCGTGCTGGGATTACAGGCATGAGCCACTGAACCTAGTTTAAGATAATTTATTTTTCCTTTTTTTTGAAGGGGGGCGGGTACAAGGGATTGAATTCAGGGGCACTGGACCACTGAGCCACATCCACAGCCCTATTTTGTACTTTATTTAGAGACAGAGTCTCATTGAGTTGCTCAATGCCTCACTGTTGCTGAGGCTAGCTTTGAACTTACAATCTTCCTGCCTCAGCCTCCCAAGCTGCTGGGCTTACAGGCATGGGCCACTGTGCCTAGTTCAAGATCATTTCTTAAATAAATTGTTTAAACTTTAAGAAAATTTGCGAAGATAACAACTCATTTGCATATATCCTATACTCTGATTCTCTGGTGATTAACATTTTACCACATTTTTTTTTTTTTTTGGTACAAGGAATTGAACTCAGGGGTGCTTGCCTCACCTTTGCTGAGGCTGGCTTTAAACTCGCAATTCTCCTGTCTCAGCCTCCCAAAGTGCTGGGATTACAGGCGTGTGCCACCAGCTACTTTTTACCACATTTGCTTTGTCACTCTCTTCTCTCTCAAATGTTTTTTTCTGAACTGTTGGGAATTTGCAGCTTTTTACACATAAACACACCAATGTGTATTTTCTAATAATCATATCCTATCACATAACATTACCCACATAATTTTAAAAATCAGGCAATTAACTATAGTTGATTTACATAATTATTCAAATTTTGATGATTTTCTCAAACTATCATTTATTTTAAAAAAAGTTCTGCTGGGTAGGGTGGCATATGCCTGTAATACCAGTGATTTGGAAGGCTGAGGCAGGAGGATCTCAAGATCAAAACCAACCTCAGCAATTTAGGGAGGCCCTAAGCAACTTAGTGAGACCTTGTCTTAAAATAAAAAATAAAAGGGGTTGCAGATGAGGCTCAGTGGTTAAGCACTCCTGGGTTCAATCTCTAATACTCACCCACCCTCAAATTCTAAAGCTGAGTGTGGTGACATGGTGCTATAGTCCAGGGTACTTGACCACTGAGCCACATCCCCAGCCCTATTTTGTGTTTTTTTGTGTTTTTTTTTTTTTAATATTTTTTAGTATAGATGGACACAATGTCTTTATTTTATTGCTTTGTATGTGGTGCTGAGCATCGAACCCAGGGCCTTACGCATGCGAGGTAAGCGCTCTACCGCTGAGCTACAATCCCAGCCCCTCTATTTTGTGTTTTATGTAGAGAAAGGGTCTCACTGAGTTGCTTAGCACCTCAGATTGCTGAGGCTGGCTTTGAACTCACAATTCTATCTCAGCCTCCTAAAGTCTGGGATTCCAGGCATGCACCACTGGGCCCGGCTCTCTCTACTCAGGATTCTGACACTTAAGCTCAAGACTTTAGGAGCAGCCTGGAAAATAAGTGAGACCTCATCTCAAAAAATAAAATCCCAAATCCAGATTGTATTCAGTTATCATGGCTCTTTCGATTTCCATCTGGAACAGTTCCTTGGGATTTGTTTGTTTTTCCTTACAATTGTTATTTTGTTTTTTAAATTTATTTTTTGCTTCCAGGTTTTTCTTTCTTTTTTAAATTTTTTAATATCTTTATTTATTTATTTTTTATGTGGTGCTGAGGATTGAACCCAGTGCCTCACGCATGCAAAGCAAGCACTCTACCACTGAGCTACAATCTCAGCCCCCCAGGTTTTTCTTATCTTTCATGATTTTCGCCTTTTTTAATGGGTACAAGCCAGTTATTTTGTAGAATATACTCATTTCAAAATTTCATTTTATGTAAAAAATTTTCTTTTCGTTGTTGATGGATCTTTATTTTATTTATTTATTTAAATGTGGTGCTAAGGATCGAACCCAGTGCCTCACACATGCCAGGCAAACACCTTACCACTGAGCTATAGCCTTTTGTAATTGGGGGCTTGCTATGTTGGCCTATTGCTCAAGCTGGCCTCAAATTCAATATCCTTTTTCCTGAGCCTCCTGAGTACCTGGGATTACAAGTGTGTGTCACAATGCCCCAGTATTCCATCTTTTTAACGAGAAAAATAAAACTCAAAACAAGTTTGATGGGTGGGGCTGGGGTTATGGCGCAGTGGTAGCGTGCTCGCCTAGCATGCGTGGGGCACTGGGTTCGATCCTCAGCACCACATAAAAATAAAGATATTCTGTCCACCTACAATTAAAAAATAAATATAAAAATAATTAAAAAACAAACAAAAAACAAGTTTGACAGGTGATGATAGTGTTGCTCAAGGGTAAAGGTACACTTAGTATGCACAAGGCCCTGGGGTTAGTACACACACACACACACACACACACACACATCAAAAGTTTGAAAGACAGGCAGTAAATGGCACAACTGTGATGCAAATGTGGGCCTTTTAATTTCAACACAGTTGACGCATGTCTGTAATAATAAATTAACTCGTGTATATATTTCTTACTTTTGTATATAACAATCTATCAACACAGATGTTTATATATGGGCAGATTGACTATTTGCTGGGTGTGTTAGTCAGCTTTTTGCCACTGTTACCAAAATACCTGACATTAACAACTTAAAGGAGGAAAGATTTATTTGGGGGCACGGTTTCAGACATTTCTGTCCATTGCATTGGGCCTGAGGTGAGGCAGCATCAGTGCAAAGATGTGGCAAAGGAAAGTCACTCAGCTTATGGGCAGCTGGGAAGCAGAAAAAGAGTGTGACAGAGAGGAAGGGGCCAAGGACAACATATAGCCCCCAAAGGCACGACCCCAGTAACCTACTTCCTCCAACCATGCCCCACTTGCCTACAGTTTCCCTTACCTCCCAGTAGTCCATTCAGTGGATAAATTCACAGCAGAGGTCAGAGCCTGCATGGACCAATCACTTCCCAAATGCCCAACCTCTGATTGTTGCTGCTTTGGGGACCAAGCCTTCAACACATGAGCTTTGGGAGGACATCCCAGATCCAAACAATAACATCAGGCAAGTGTAAACACTGAACAGGAAGCAATAGAGGTATTGCAAAGCTAAGAGAGGGATATGGGTTTCACTAGAACAAGACCATCATGTCTTCTATGTTGGGGTTACCTCTGTGGTTTCATTTTCAAAAAGGTAGCGGGCTCCTAGGAACTTAAAACACTTTTTAAAGCTTACTTCAGGTAATGCTGAATGAAAGAATAGATAAGAGAAGTACAAGTACAGACATACATTGTTAGGCTGGAGAAAGAACCTCCCCACCCCCCAAAAAAAGAAACCCAGAAAAAGTAGTTCTAAATAATTCAATAAACTGGCCCAGTGTGGTGGCGCATGCCTGTAATCCCAGTGGCTTGGAAGGCTGAGGCAGGAAGGATTGAGAGTTCAAAGCCAGCCTCAGCAACAGCAAGGCCCTAAGCAACTCAGTGAGACCCTGTCTCTAAATAAAATACAAAATAAGACTGGGGATGTGGCTCAGTAGTTGCGTGCCCCCTAGTTCAATCCCCGGTACTCCAAAAGAGAATTCAATAAACTGCAGAACGGTGTTCTAGGTTTACATCTGTCATTTGACAGTCTTACATCAGTCCAGACACATTGATATGAAATTCCAGTTCACTTGCTACGTCCTTCATGGAGTGTTCCTGCTGCCTCTTCAGATGTAAGATCTTTATTCATCTTTCTTTTTTTAATTTTTTTTTAGCTGTAGATGGACACAATATCTTTATTTTATTTATTTATTTTTATGTGGTGCTGAGGATCGAACCCAGTGCCTCATGCATGCGAGGCAAGCACTCTGCCACTGAGCCACAGCCCCAGCCCATCTTCATTCATCTTAATTTCACTTTCTGGGCTTCCTATTTACTACTCTTAGTTTTTGTGGTAGTTATTTCTGATATGTATCTTATACCTCTACTACTTTAGAAATTCTGGGCTGGTACCAGTGGTGTACACCTGTAATCCCAGAGACTTGGGAGGCTGAGGCGGGAAGCTGGCAAGTTAGAGGGCAGCCTGGGCAATTTAGGGAGACTCTGTCTCAAAATGTAGCTCAGTGGTAGAGCACTTTCCTAGTATGCAGGAGGCTGTAGGTTCATCCCCAGCATTGCAAAAAGGGTGGGGAGGAACAATTGGCTATGTGGTTTCTGGCAAACCACTAATCTTTCTGTACCACTGTTTCCATATGGGCAAAACGGGGATTATTTATTTGATTCTAAGGTACAATTATTTTAACACTTTCACTTTTCTGATATTGATGCTTTTTGTCTGCCAGGTGGCAGTTATGTCATCGATTGTCAGTTCATATTGTTTACATTTGAAGTGAGTTCTGAGCTACATACAATGTCTCTCAAAAGATTATAGTATAAAGGGACATTGAAGGAGCCGGGCGTGGTGGCGCAAGCCTGTAATCCCAGCACTTAGGGAGGCTGAGACAGGAGAATCGCGAGTTCAAAGCCAGCCTCAGCAATGGCGAGGCGCTAAGTAACTCAGTGAGACCCTGTCTCTACATAAAACACAAAATAGGGCTGCAGATGTGGCTCAGTGGTCGAGTGCCCCTGAGTTCAATCTCCAGTACCAAAAAAAAAAAGGGATATTGAAGGATTGAAGGGGGCTGGGCTGGGATTGTGGCTCAGTGGTAGAGCACTTGCTCCATATGTGTGAGTCACTGGTTCCGATCCTCAACACCACAAAAAAATAAATAAATAAAATAATGATACTGTGCCCATCTACAACTAAAAAAAAAAGTGGAGGGCATTGAAAAGTTTTTGTTGCCAGACACAGGGGCACACACCCGTAACCCAGTGACCCGGGAGACTGAGGCTGATCACAAGTTCAAGGTCAGCCTGGGAAACTTGGTGAGATGCTGTCTTGAAACAAGAAGAGCTGGGAATGTGACTCAATGGTAGAGCCTCCTTGGGTTCAATTCCCAGTACCAAACAAACAAAAAAGACAACATCTTAGAGTCAGTGGTATCTCACTGGTTACTTCACAAGGATATTATGAAGATTGTAAGGATTAAAGGGATTACTGCAAGTAAGCAGTTTAGAACCTGGCCTGGCACAAAGTTGGCACCAGATAAGTACTGTTATTATTAAATTTTTATAAACTTGATAGAGTGCTTGCCTATTGTGCAAAGGTCCTGGGTTTGATCCCCAGCTCTGCAAAGAAATTTTAAAAATTTATAAACTGAGTTACCATTCCTTTCAACAGTGGCACTATCTAACCCAGCTTCTAATCGCATGTAATAAGCAATAAGTTTTGGGAGTTGAAAAAGGAAAGTTAGGGCCAGCTGTGGTATCGCACACCTGTAATCCCAGTGGCTCAGGAGGCTGAGGCAGGAGGATTGTAAATTCAAAGCCAGCTTCAGCAACTTAGTGAGGGCCTAAGCAACTAATGAGACTCAGTCTCAAAATAATAAATAAATAAATAAATAAATAAATAAATAAGGGCTGGGGATGTGACTCAGTAGCTAAGTGCCCCTGGGTTTAATCCCTGATACAAAAAAAAAAGAGAAAAGCTTCTCCAATGTGAAAACATGGCGTGTTTATTTGTTTATTTATTTTTATTTTTTGTACCAGGGATTGAACCCAGGGGTCCCTAACCACTGAACAACTTTTTATTTTTTATTTTGAGGCAGAGTCTCACTAGGTTGCTTATAGCTTCACTAAGTTGCTGAGGCAGGCTTCAAATTTGCAATCCTCCTGCCTTAGCCTCCCAAACCACTGGGATTACAGGCATGTACCACCACACCTGGCAAAACATGGCTTTGGAAATTAAGAATCAAGGCAATTAAAGTGGAGGAAGGCCTATGAGAATAGAGAAAGGAGTTATAGTACCAGACTTTTTAAACTCTTCTGAATGAAACTGAATATAAATGTAAATAAAATCTCTGGAAATAAAATATCAAGGTGTGAAGACAACACCAGTCCTATATCTCTTTTAACTCTCAATAGTTTCTATGTTGACCCACATTTCCATTCTGTCTCTCCCCTCTCTGGCAGGAGTTCTACCACTTAAAAGATAAATCACTCGTAAAAGACTTCATTCTGAACACTGACAGATTCTGCAAGAACAAGAAAAAACTCAGTGCTTCTCCAAACTTCTTTGCTGGCTATTAGAAATACCAAGGTGCCAGAAGAAATCAAACACATGCTCAAAAGTGGGAGAGCAAGGCATTTATTTATTTATTTATTTATTTTGCACTTGGGATTGAACTCAGGGGCACTTGACCACTGAGCCACACCCCCAGCCCTATTTTGCGTTTTATGTAGAGACAGGATCTCACTGAGTTGCTTAGTGCCTCACTGTTGCTGAGGCTGGCTTTGAACTTGCAATTCTCCTGTCTCAGCCTCCCAAAGTGCTGGGATTACAGGCTTGCGCCACCGCACCCCGCTAAGGCATTTGCTTTTGACAGAAATGAGATGCTACAGAACCTGGCCAGCAAGCAGGTCTGGGCAGGCAGTGCCAGGTTTATACACCTAAGACAGTGCTGCCCTTCACCCTGATTGGGAAACTCAGGAATATAATCTATGCAATTGGCTAATTTTAAAATTAGGGCAGACAAAAGGGAAGGGCTATAGTTAAAATGGCTCCAATTGGCTCCAATTAAGGCTGAATACTATACTCTGAAAATGGATCACGAGACTTTATTTCCACACTGCCACTGTGTCAGATTTACTAAAACAACTTTCCCCAGGGAGTAAGTTAGTTGGGAAAAGATGTTTTGCATTAAAGTAGGGTAGTTCTGACCCAGCTAATTCCATCTCTGAACCACTTGTTTGGATAATCTGCTCCAGGTAGGCTCTGGGGAATGATAATTATGGAAAGGCAATACAGAGATTTTCTTTTCATAACTATTCTCAAAAGCTCTTCTTTCCTTCTTAAGAAATAGGTAGTAGAGCTGGATACGGGATCTCATGCCTGTAATGCTGTTCACTCAGGAGGCTGAGGCAAGAGGATCACAAGTTTGAGGTCAACCTGGGAAATTTAATGAGACCCTGTCTCAAAATAAAAAGTAGAAAGGGCTAGGGATGTAGCTCAGTGGTAGAGTACCCCTGGCTTCAATCTCTACTATCAAAAAA
Organism: Geosciurus inauris; assembly: GCA_004024805.1. Classification (NCBI taxonomy): domain Eukaryota; kingdom Metazoa; phylum Chordata; class Mammalia; order Rodentia; family Sciuridae; genus Geosciurus; species Geosciurus inauris. The sequence goes on along the minus strand of PVHX01001980.1, from coordinate 167,480 downwards.
ATTAAAAGAAAAAAAAGAGGAAAGGAAAGGAAAAGAAAAAAGAAACAGATAGTAAAATGTAGAAAATTAAGAGTATTGCATACAGCATTTTGACTGAGACCCACACCTAGGTATTAATGTCTCCTTCCTACTATAGCAGCTACTCCTGTTCAAGATATAATTGATCAGGAGCTAGGGTTGTGGCGCAGTGGTAGCGTGCTCGCCTAGCACGCGGGAGGCACTGGGTTCGATCCTCAGCACCACATAAAAATTAAAATAAAGATATGTGTCCACCTACAACTAAAAAATAAATATTTAAAAAAATATATAATTGATCGATCAAAAAATGTTTACTGGTCTTAAGAAACAGTTGAAAGTGAAGTACAACAGAACACCTAAGGATAGGTATAAAGGAGACATGCAGAACAACACAAGATTGGCCATGATTTAAATTCCAGATTTAAAGTCCCTTTCATATGGATTAAGAATGCAGAGGTAGGGCTGGGGCTGTAGCTCAGTGGTAGAGCGCTTGCCTCGCATGCGTGAGGCCCTGGGTTCGATCCTCAGCACCACATACAAAGCAATAAAATAAAGACATTGTGTTTCTACAACTAAAAAACATTTTTTTAAAAATAAAAAAAAAGAAGAAAAGAAAATGCCCCACCATGTCCTAGAAATGGTTAAGATGTCAGAAAATGACCTTGTCACTGTCATGATCAACAAGCCCAGTTACAAAAACAAAGGACAACTGGAAATATCTTCTTAGACTACATATCTATACATAGATTTTACAGATATAAATATGCCTGATGTGTCCCCTGGCTCTCACACAAAGCAAACTACATTGACAAAACAAAAGCCACTAAAATAAAAGAGATAAAAATAACTTCATAGAATTCTTTTTTTGCTACTAGGGATTGAACTCAGGGGTACTCAACCACTGAGCCCCATCCCCACCTCTATTTTTTATGTTTTATTTAGAGACAGGGTCTCACTGAGTTGCTTAGCACCTCGCCATTGCTGAGGCTGGCTTTGAACTCGCGATTCTCCTGTCTCAGCCTCCCTAAGTGCTGGGATTACAAGTGTGCACCACTGTGCCTGCCTATAAAATTCTTTTTTTTATGAACAGCATGAATATTTTTATTTTCGTACAAGTGCTCTGCACTTCATTCAATCAACATTTACCAAGTATTTAAAAATAATAACTGTATATTAGCATTCATACTAATTAAAATGTCCACTTTTTAAAATCAACTCAAATCCTTTGCTACATAGTAGCTAAATAGTAATAATGTGCATATTCTGTGAAAAGTACTCTCACTACAAAATCCCCCACTATTGGGTCAATTACAACAAACATAGCTTTAAAGAAATTATTTCTGGGGATTTGCAGGTTTGGCTGAGTGGTAAAGCATATGTGTAGCATACACAAGGTTCTGGGTTTCATCCAAAGCACCATCAAAAAAACCAAAACAAACAAACAACAAAAAAGTCCTAAGCCAGCACTCTACTCCTGAGATACATTCCCAGGCCAGGAATCTTTATTTACTACTGACAGAATACAAGATACTAGTTGTTCTCCAATGCAGACATCTTCATTACTTACCTCTAACAATATTACAAGTGTATTTACCCTGTGATTGAGCAGTCCCAGTTCAAGGGATTCAACCCATAGAAACATCTCTACACTTCACACGTGGACAAGGTTATTTACCATGGCCTTTCCCATTTGAAAATGAGAATGTTGGAAACAACCCAATTTCTTCATTAGGCTGCCTGGCTAAATGAAAGATGACTGTCCACATGATGAAAAGCAATAAAGTTGAGGGAGAAAATAAGAATGAACAAAGGGAGGAAGCCCTTTATGTATCCATGTGGAAAGATCTGTGACAGGCCCTGATTACTCAACAAGCTGAACTACGATTAAGACAATGTCTGTGCCGCAGACGTTCAGCTGACTTTTGCCAGCACCTCAAAAATCACATGACAAGTGCACTGTCAATGTGTGGGTCATCACTGCTGCTGAGAGTTAGACCCAGGACCTCCCACCCAGATCAGCCACTGACCATAAAGGGACCCTAGCCAGTCCCCTCAGGGAACACAGACCTGTCGCCTTGGTGAACTAAAAACCTGCTCTACAGGGTTACCTAGAGAAGAAGAAACCATAGGGAGTTCTTTATCTATCTTTGCAGATACAGTCCAACTTCATTAGGGAACCAGGGTAAAGATTTCCTCACATGAACATTTCACAGGTGGGGAAACTGAAGATCAGTGAGGAGAAAGCCAAGTGGGATCATGAGTAGGAAAGTCAGTCAGAGCATGGATTCCACAGGCCCCACTGGTGCTGGTGCTGAGGTGGGGACTTGAACTTGTGCATGACCTCCATCCAAGCACCTGCTCCCACCTGTCAGGCCACATGCCTGTGACCTGCATTCCCTCTTAACCTTTGCTTAAGTCAACTTATTATGAAGAGGGTGGCCTGTGCATGTTCAGTGCTGTATTCCCAAGCCTCTAGAATAGATCATAGAAAGCACTTGCTTTTTACTAAATAAATCAGTGTGTTCCTCCCAAAAGCCCTACAAGCCAGGTAATCTTATATTACACATAAGAAGACAGAGACACAAATGATGGATTTATCCTTCCATCCATTCATTCACTCCTCAGGCTACTATGTTCTCCCCGTTGCATGTTAGAATACAACAATGAACCCTTGACACGTTCCCTACCCTTGGGGCTCACAGCCCAACAGGTGGGACAGCATCACAGACATGGGCCATGGTGAGGCTTTAAGCTGGAGCCTCCTCTAGCACAAGATGTAGTACCAGCACCAGATCTAGCAACAGAGCCAGCCGTGGAACCATAGGCATCTCCAGCTCCAGAGCTAAAGCTACCTCCACCCAGCTATATACTTTCTGATACCAAACTCTAGTGAGAGTCAGTCCCAGAAAGAGCTAATTCTAGAACTTCCCCAACATTAATGGGTGAGATAGAGCCAGTCCCAGCACTTTCCCACACACCATCTTTTGTTCCAGTTCCACAGCTAGAGCCCCAGTGACTCTAGCATCTCCGACAGCACCCCTCCCAGAGCTAGAGCCAGCCCAAGACACTCTTCAGTACCAGTCCCTGAGCTATCTCTGGGGACAGATCTAGCACCAGAGCCTTATGGCCTTCCCTTTGGTGGCAGCTTTTCTGTTTTAATTTTCTTTTTCATGTTCTTTATGGTTTGTTATACTTTATATTTAAAATTTACATACGTCAAAATGTGTAACCATTTGAAATCACTTTTAATTGTACCATTCAGGGGCATTAACTACATTCAAAAACTGTGCTACCATCAGCTCTATCTCCAGTACCACCTCTGGAAAATTTTCAAAAGCCATATCCAGCTGCAGAAGCAGTGACAGAATCAAAAATAGCCACATTTTTGTCTAGAGACATTTCTGTCCTAAGATGTGGTGACATAGAGCTAGCTGGTAACCATAGAGCTGGAGCCAACAGACAACCATTGCTAGCTGCAAATTAGGACCAGAGCCAGCTCTGTAGCAGCTCCAGAGGAGACCTAGTGCCAGCACAGGATCATCCATCTCCCATGGAGCTGAGGTCAGCTCCACTCCCAGCATCCTTGCTAGAGGCAGTGCTACCTATAAAGCTAGAACTGAGTCTAGCACCAGGCATGTCAGCACCTGTGGTGCTCCAGCCAGCTCTGTGCCAACTGCACAGGAGCTAGACTGTGCAGTATAGGATCCATCCAGGTGGGAAGCTGGAGCCAATTCTGGCAGGTTCCTCCATGCCTGCTGCAATACCAGAGCAGTCCTTTATGCCCTTGAAATATATCTTTTTAAAAAATTTTTACTCCTTTCTGATTTTCTTCTGTTGTGTATCTTGTTTTAAGTATGATGTTCAAATATAAGAAGCACCTGGACGTTAACTACTCTAAGCTACTTAGTGAGACCCTATCTCAAAATAAAAAATAAAAATGGTTCAGGATGTAGCTCAGTGGTAAAGTGCCCCTGGGTCCAATCCCCAGTACAAAAAAAAAAGTAAGGAGCATAAGATGAGTATCCACACTTCCCTTCAAAGCCCCCTCTTTCTGGTACCCGCTTCCCCAACCTGCACCATTATTTAGCAGAGACTAGGGGGTCAACTCAGGCCCAAGTCATTTTTCACCAGATCTGCACCCATCACACACATCCAGCAGGTGGCGATGCTGCTCCTTCTGCCTGTGGCTGCAGGAGAAGGGCCACAGGTACAGAGCATCGTGGTGAGCTGGGCAGCAGGAGCATCCCCTTGGTCCCCTCATTCACTCTTCTGTTGGCACAGACTAACCCTAAAGGGCTATTTGCCCAGCAGGCAGCTCTGGGCTGTCCAGGTAGCAGGTTCACATCTAGCACTGTCCCTTGGTACCTGGATATTGAGGCAGGCATCTTCCCTGGCTGGTGCTCAGGCATTATGCTTGTGTGGGTGGGGTCTCATGGCCACTCAGCTCCTACCAGATCTGGGATGCTGTGGCTCTGAGAAGACCACCTGAGTGGGGTCCTCTGTTTCTTCTTTTTTTTTTTTAATTTTTTTAGTTGTAGATGGACACAAATATCTTTATTTTATTCATTTATTTTTATGTGGTGCTGAGGATCGAACCCAGTGCCTCACTCATGCGAGGCAAGCACTTTACCACTGAGCTACAATCCCAGTTCCCTCTGTTTCTTCTTGCAGTAGCCCCCAATTCCTTGTCTGAAATCAGAGCCAAACAGAATTTGGTCCAGATGTCATCCCAAGGGGTGCCCTATACCCCAACTCCAGCCTTATGGAGCTTTTCTCACTCAGGGACCATTTAGCACCCTCCTGAGAGCTTCTGGCCCGCAGCACCTTACCTGGAGCACTTACCCAGGATGGACTGACATCCAGGGTTGGGCTCAGAGGTCATTTCTTAGGGTTCCTGTGCAGAAGATAGTAGAGATCCATTGACCTGGGTTCAACCTCTAGCTTGGCCTCACCACAGCCCTGTCACAGGAAACTCCTCAGAGCCAGTTTCCTCAATTGAAAATGGGTCAAAGCCTGGTCGCTATGAGTGTGTACTGTGGAACCAAGCAGGAAGAGGAAGATGCCCAAATGGCTGGACCCAGGAGGTCCCCTCCTTGGAGAAGCAGAACAACAAGGCAGATTCCTCTGACTGTCAGCAAGGATGAATAATGGTGAATACTGATGATTCCGAGGCCCCATTCATGACTGGGCAATGTTGCTTAAAGTTCATTAAGCTTGAATGCTGGTGCAGGGAAAGGGGACATGGGGACTGGTCAAGCTCAGACATTGGTGTGGAATACAAGAGGGACAAGGGATCATGGACGTGAGCCATGGATGCCCCATTTGGGCCCTGTGTGCGCGCCCTGCCATGAACATGATGCTTAGCTGCCCTGCACTATGTCTTCAGTGTCAGTCTGCAGGATGGAGGTTCCTGTGAAACCCCCATGTTATGCACACAAAGAAAGATGAGATCCAAGCACCCTGGGATCCATGGTCAGTCTCTCCTGGGGCAGGCAAGAAATTGAGACGAGAGAGAGAGAGTCTGGCCAGAGCCCACAAGGTGGGCAGAATCCAGAGCTAAGTGCAGTGTTCTGGTCTTCATGAAAAGGCTCAGTTCTCCTTTGGGTGTGCTTTGAGATGGAATCCCTAACATCATGGGGCTCCTTGCCTGCTCCTTCCATGTGGAGCCCTTTCTTCTTGCATTCAGTAATGCATCCAGAACTGCAATGTCACAAACACAAGCAGAGATAAACATGCATACACTCCCCACCCCCCCACGGACTTGTCAGGGGTGTTAGGGAAGGAGGAGACACTGGGAAGATGACAGGGTGAAGAAAGATGATAGAGGCAGCTCTGACATGGGACAGGGGCATATAGTCTAGCATAAAGTCCAGGGCCACAGCATAGGAGGAGGACATACCAGGAGGCAATGGTGATGGTGGTGGGGTAAAGCTTCCCAGGGTTTGCCTGGACTGGGGACACTCCCAGAACAGCTTTGAGAAGACAGCCTTGGATGTCCTTCTGAGCAGAGGGCAGCCTGGGGTTAGGGTATTGGTATCTGGGTTGTGCACAGGGTGTCAGAGTTCTGGACCACTCTTCTGGGACCCAGAGAAATTTAACTTTGTTGGAAACTCTGGATCCCCTTTCAGAAATGGTGGTGTGGTCATTGCTCTGACTGGGTTTTGGAAACCTCTAGAGTGTCCTGGACACCCAAGACGTCACAAAGGGTGAAAGGAGGACAAAGGAAATTCTGTCATTCCTCATCACCCCTGGATCTGGCATATCTGGCTTTTTTGCCTCTTGGGTCCTGGGACCCACAGCCTTGAGGACAGCTCAAATTAAAACCCCAAGTGAGGGTTTTGATTCAAATTAAAATCCCAAGTGAGTTACCAGCCTGGGTGCAGTGTTGGCATTGCCCGCCATGCTCAATGGAGCAAGTGGAGTTGGGGAAAATCACAGGATCATGCTCTGTGAGCCCTGCCTCCCACCCAATGCGACCTCCCATTACTAGTATACCTGTGCAGTGCGTGAGCTTCTTGGCGATGGGGATGGGCTCTGATATTCTTTCAACTTTCAGTTCAGCACCATGCCCCATACTTACCAGAGCAGGGCCCATGTTGGGCCCTATAAATGACCACCATGGATGGGCCCAGCACTCCAGGAGCTGCTATTCCGTAGGTGCGGATGCACAAAAGTGCAAAGCAAATGCACATAAAAGAAAAGAGCAAGTGCTATAGTGAAAATACAGCCTGGTGCTCTAGCGAATCCCAAGGTCACTAGGTGTTGTTAGGTAGGAGTTCAGGGACACCAAGATGGTAGAGACAGGGTATTAAAAAGAAACTACTGGAGGATAAGACAAGGAGACAAGTCCTGTCCCTGTTTATAATAAATCCTATTACCATGACAACTCCTGCCACAGGTTCAAATTAAAAAAAAAAAATTTGTATTTGTAGATGAACAGAATGCCTCTATTTTGTTTTGTTTATTTTTATGTGGTGCTAAGGATCAAATCCAGTGCCTTACACATGCTAGGTGAGTGCTCTGCCACTGAACTACAGCCCCAGGCACATAGGTTCAAATTTTGAAATGACCAATGGAAGTAAAGTGGGCAGTATTCTAATTAGGTTTTCTAAAGTGACCAATGGTGGGGGGATTAGAAAATATTCTGATCAGGTATCATAAGATAACCAATGGAGCCGGGCGCGGTGGCTCAAGCCTGTAATCCCAGCACTTAGGGAGGCTGAGGCAGGAGGATCGCGAGTTCAAAGCCAGCCTCAGCAATGGTGAGGGGCTAAGCAACTCAGTGAGACCCTGTCTCTACATAAAACACAAAATAGGGCTGGAGATGTGGCTCAGTGGTCGAGTGCCCCTGAGTTCAATCCCCGGTACCAAAAAAAAAAAAAAAAAAAAGATAACCAATGGGAGAAATGGGGTAAGGTCTTCAATCAGGTTCATCTAGGGAAGCAAACACCCCATAGTTCATAATATAAAATTTCCAAACACTAGGACTGAGCCTCTCTCATGCCTGGCCCACTCCATTCTATGTAACAGAGTGCTATCTTTTTTTTTTAAGTTTTTTTTAATTTACTTTTTATTTTTTATTTTTTTTAAGATTTTTTTTTAGTTGTAGATGAACACAATGTCTTTATTTTATTGCTTTGTATGTGGTGCTGAGGATCGAACCCAGGACCTCACGCATGCGAGGCAAGCGCTCTACCACTGAGCTACAATCCCAGCCCCTACTTTTTATTTTTTAGTTGTTGTTTTTTTGTATGTGGTGCTGAGAATCGAACCCAGTGTCTCACGCATGCTAGGCAAGTGCTCTACCACTGAGCTACAACTCCAACCCCTCTGTTTTTGTTTGTTTGTTTGTTTTTAGATGTTGATGAACCTTTATTTTATTCATTTATTTATATATATGGTACTGAGAATCAAACCCAGTGCCTCACACATGCTAGGCAAGCGCTCTACTTGAGCCACAACCCCAGTCACAGAGTGCTGTCTTTGCCTTCACTAAATCTGTCCTGCTATTTCTGTGTGTCTCACTCAATCCTTTGCTCACAACACCAAGGACCTGGACTTTGACTGGACATCCTAAGGGTAGCAGTATGAGTCTGAGAGTTTCAGTGAGGTGGTATTTCTGCTGAAAGCAGAATGACAAGAGATAGCCAGCCTTGCTCAATTCTAGAAGTGTTCCTGGAAAGGCTCAGCAGTGCAGAAATTGGAAGGCAAAATTTGGGTAGGAAAGAGGTAGAAAAGAGGCCACTGTGGGCTGGGATTGTGGCTCAGTGGTAGAACGCCTGCCTCACATGCGTGAGGCACTGGGTTTGATCCTTAGCACCACATAAAAATGAATAAAATAAAGATATCTGTCCATCTACAACTAAAAAAAAAAAAAAAAAGAGGCCACTGTGGCTGGAGAGAGCCTGGGCAGAGGGAGGAGGGGAAGGGCAGACACTAGAGCCTAGATTCGTCAGTAGCTATCCACTGCTGCATGACAGCCTTTGTCTAATTTACTGCTGACATTCACAAATAGTGATAATGTCACAGTTTCTAAACACTGGGATCCAGGTCAGCTCAGTTGGTGCTTCTGTTTCCAGGTCTCTCAGGACACTGGGGCTAAGGCCTATGCTGAGGCTCAGCTGGGAGGATTGGCCTCCGAGCTCATTCCTCTACTATTGGCAGGATCCAGTTTGGCTGAATCCCATTTCTTTTGTTTGTGGTCCAGAATACCTATGTTCTTTGTCCCTGTGATCATCCACAGTGCAGCTTATAATATCTCAGCTCGATTCCCTACAGGGAAGATGAAAGAGAGAGAGAGAGAGAGAGAGGTGAAAAGTAGGAGAGAGGGAGCCAGACATCTTGTAACTGAATCTTAGAAGTAATATCCTGGGCTGCAGTTGTGGCTCAGTGGTAGAGCGCTTTCCTAACATGCGTGAGGCACTGGTTCGATCCCCAGCACCACATATAAATAAATAAAAACAAAATAAAGGTATTTTAAAAATGATACTATGCGGGGCTGGGATTACGGCGCAGTGGTAGCGTGCTCGCCTAGCACGCGTAAGGCACTGGGTTCGATCCTCAGCACCACATAAAAATAAAATGAAGATATTCTGTCACCTACAACTAAAAAATAAACATTTTAAAAAAAAAATGATACTATGCTAAAAAAAAGAAGTAGTAATATCCCATGGGGTTGGGGTTGGGGCTTAATGGTGGAGCTCTTACCTAGAATGTATGAGGCACTGGGTTTGATCCTCAGCACCACATCAAAATAAATAAAATAAAAGTAGTATGTCCATCTACAACTAAAAATAATTTTTTAAAAAGAAGTTGTTGTATCCCATGACCTTTGCCAATTTCTGTTCCCGAGAAACCAGAGGTTGAGTTCAATCCACGAAAAGGAGAAAGGACTAACAGTACTGGGCACCAGGAGGTTGCAATTGCTGGGGGTGCTGGTGGTGGTGGGGTCCACCTCATAAAATGAGAGGAGGCACTTGGTCAATTCTAAATCTCAAGGGAAGCTATTGGTAAGTCTATGCTAGAAGGGGTCAATTTCTGAATCTTAGTCACTTCAACCTTCCCAAGGTGCAGAGTAGGAAACATGGCCAGGAGGGGAAGTGACTTACCCTAGATTTCTCAGTGGGACTCAGATTTTGATTGAGTTCCTGGCCACTCTTTGTCCTTTCCCCCCCTTTTTTAAAAATACTTTTTTCAGTTGTTGATGGCTCTTTATTTTATTCATTTATTACTTATATGTAGTGCCAAGGATAAAACCCAGTGGCTCACGCAAGCTAGGCAAGCAATCTACCACTGAGCTATAGTCCCAGCCCTGTCCTTTCCCTTTTAATGACTGTCCTACCTCTTCAAGGGAGCAGACAGCATCTCAGGGGGTCTTTGAGGTGGTCTTGTGTGTTTTGGAGCTGTTTTTACTTCACTGTATAGCAATTAGTCATTTTGCAGTTTGCTACTGTTTCTATGTTAGAACTGTCCCTCTGGGTCCCACCCAAGCGTGAAAATGAATCATTCCCAACTCTGGATGAGCATGGCAGAGTGTGGACCCTGGTGACAGGCACGGTTCAGAAGCTTGTGAACCATTTGGTGCTGGCTTGTCCCCTCCTGGCTGGATCTTGGGAATGCTCTGCAGTGCTCTGAGCCCCAGTCAGTTCTGGGTTTTTATTTTTGGAGAATCACCATCTTAGGGTGTTTTGAAGACCAAGTAGGATGAGCCCTGGAAGGTCTGGCTCTGTGGAGTGGGCTGTCTGGGGCTGTGGGCTTCTCTGTGTGACTATCCTCACCCCCATGAAGAAGCTCTCGGCCTCAGGTCTCAGTTCTCTGAGACCTCTGGCAAAGCAGTTTCCCCACTTGACAAGGAAGTTGGGGACTCTCTCTGGGAGGGCCCCTGACCTAGATGTCAGAGCAGGGACTCCCAGTGGTGGATTGAAATGCCCTAGGCCCTATAAGATGTCTGGGAAGGGGCTGGGTTTGTGGCTCAGTGGTAGAGCGCTTGCTTTGCATGTGTGAGGCACTGGGTTCGATCCTCAGCACCACATAAAAATTAATAGATATTGTGTCCATCTACAACTAAAAAAAATTTTTAAAAAGATATCTGGGAAGGAGCTGGTGGCTTCATTTATTGCACAAACATATGAAGCTCCTATTGCACTGTTTCTATCATTCAGAGAGTGGTGCAGACAAATCTTCCAGCCCTTCTCGGCTTTCATTTGTCAGGAAGTCAATCAGTTCCACTAGGCATCCTGGAAGGTGAGGGGCACAGGATATCAGAGGTGATGCCCTCCTGGCTCTCTCTAGGTATGGAATCTTTCACCCAGATTGTGAGGAGGAAGAATAAATAAGTAAAGAGATGGTGGGTTTGAGGTCAATTAGGAGGGCTCCTGTCTCCAGAATGGGGATACTTGGGAGGTTGGGGAAGAGGACAGCTAGTTAAATCCAAGGATCCCAGACTTGTGATTCCTGCCAGAGGACTGAGGTCTGGGGTTTTCCCTGCAGGAAGAGGAGATAGACCACTGTGGGTAGGGTCCCAGGCACCTGGGGAGCAAAAGGGAGGCTGGGGACTCAGAGCCGTGTCCTATGAAGGATCCATCCCCACTGTAGCCCATCCCAGCAAGGTTTGCCCACATTATACTGGATCAAGGATGGACAGGAAGTGTGAGGAGCAGCCAACCCACACATGGGCCTCACAACTCTGCCTTCTAAGCTCATCTGCACATGGGCAATATGACCTTTGCATGGGAGTCCATCCTCAGGGGACCTTGGGAGGGCCCAGGGAAAGTAAAGTCCAGGTCCCTGATTCTGTTACCTGCCTGCTTGCCTGCCACCAGTGCCCTCTGCTCCATCCTACAAACCTGGCTGGGCAGATACCCCAGTTTTGTGGGTCCCCAGACCTGGCCAGCTTGTGCCAGCTCACGACCTAAGTGCTGCCCGGCTTGTACCTCACCCTCTGAGTTCACACACTCCTGACCCAGCAGGAGGACCCACATCCCAATGAAGCTGAGCCCTATGGTGAGGAGGCTTGGGGTGGTGACTGAGCGTGTGAGGAGGGGTCAGTGCTGGGCCCCACCTGGAGGAAGCTCTAGGAGCTTTTAGCCAGGAGCAGGACTGCCCTGGAACCCCAGAGGCAGAGGACCCCAGTCTGGGAAGACATCCTGTTGTGAGGACAGGGGCTGGGGCTTCTCTTGGAGGCAGAGAGGGGTCCTCTGTGAATGGAAAGCCTCAGGGAAAGGCAGTCATGTTCAGGATTTTTCTCTGCAGTTCCAGCGCCACCTCCAGATACAGAGCTGCCTCTGGCAGCAGCCTTCTCAATTCAATCCTTAGATTTGAGGCAACCCAGAGACAGAGCTCTCGAACTTGAAGAAAAGGAACATTCAGTGATACCAGCAACACTAGAGCAAGGGTCAGCTCTGGCACCATCCCCAGAGGGACAGCATGAGCCACCAGAGGCCATAGTGCAGCAGGAGGCAGCTTAGTCCCAAGCAGCCAGGCTAGACAACATTTCACATCTGGCAGCACATATTCTAACAGTTGTGGACATGTGGCAGCTGGGGCCAACCATGCGGAGGTACGGTCATCTCCCCCTGTGGAGAGATCTTCCAACCACAATGGATGTAAAGCTTCTAGGTCCAGAAGCAGAGGAACTAGACAGCATTTCAATCCTAGCAGCACATGGTCAGACTGCTGTGGCTCCTGAGGCAGTTAGGGTAACATTAGTTGGGGTGGAGCCCCTTTCCCCTGTGGCAGCAGACCTTTCAGCCAACATGGAGCTAGAGCAGAGGCAGATCCCATTCCACCTCTGGCAGCATTTGGGTTTAGCTGCAGAAGATCCTGGGGAAGTTGGAGCCACCTCTGTGGAGATTCAGGCCTCTTGCCTTGTGGCAGCAGATTTTCCAACAATGATGTGTAAGGGTTCTGACCAGCCATTAGGGACACACCTCATGCTGCCAGGAGATCTTTATTCACAGGGATCAGTGTAGGTGGGCGCCCAAGAGAAGGAAGGAGGAAAAAAAGGGAAGAGCGGGTGCGGGGCGTGGATTTTATAGGGCTTGCTACAAACGCGTGGTGGACTATGGATTGGTCACTTCAAACTGGCTCGATAGGTGGTTCCGCGGTGGGTTTCTTTGAAGTAGGTAACCTGAGCGGCCAGGCTTTGTTCTCTCCAGCGGGAAATTCAGGAGAGAAACCGCCTGGAGCAGGGACTGCCTTAGGCTCTTAGGGAAGGGATGTTAAAACTGGGTACAAGAGGGCTGTGTTCTACCTTACGTGATGAATCTAGAACTTGCAGATTCAGAAGCAGCTGAGCCAAACCCAATTCCACTTAGGGCGTCACAGCTTCAGCCTGTCATGTACTAGACAGGCATGTACTTTTCAGTCACCTCCCTCAGTGTCAATTCCTCATAATCATTCAATGCCAACCTCTCTGCCGCTGCTTGTCTTTTCCCTCCCCTGGGAAATTGTCCTGTGTATTTATTTTTCCTTATCTTCATGTTTTCCATTTTTGGCATGACATTTTAAATATTCTTCCTAATTAAATTTGTTTCTTCATTTCAATTTGCATCCTGAATCCTCTCAGCATGCTGCATAACCACCAGCACTGTCAGCCTGGAGCCCCAAGCAGAGCACGTGGGGCCTGTGGGAAGAAACACATGGGCCTCCTGGAGGAGGTGAAACAGAAGCTCCTTTGTATGGGGTAAATGTATGTCAGGGTGGCCTAGAGACAGGTGTAAGCACTCAGGACAGTTGATATCACAGGTTGGAATAGGTGAGCTGCAGGTCCTGTGCGGTCCTGGAAGTAGGAGATCTAATGGCAGGAGCCCAGGGTGCTGTGGGACCCACGTTGACGGACAATCGTCTCAGGCCATAGCAAACTCTGGCCTTAATGCATAGGTGTTTAGTTTGATTTCCTTGTGTTTGAGTCAAGAGAATTATTATTTTTTAAAAAAATATTTCTGTAGTTGTAGATTGATACAATATCTTTATTTTATTTATTATTTTTATGTGGTGCTGAGGATCGAACCCAGTGACTCACACATGCGAGGAAAGCACTCTACCACTGAGCTACAGCCCCAGACCCAAGAGGATTATTTTTAAAAGTGTGATGGTGATGTGAGGGCCCATGTCAACCACTGTCTTGAAATCAAGCAGCTAAATGTATGTTTTCTCTTGCCAAGAAGTCAAAGCTTTGATAACATTTGGAAGCTCATTGAATGCCAGAAGCCACAGCACATGTCCTATTAATAGCCTTACAGCTTCAGTTTTCAGCCCCACCCCCACTGAGCCCATCCAGGCCTGGAATCTGCCTCAGGACAAAAAAGAGAATAGGCCTCTAGGCATAAAAGATGATCACAGACTTTATGGTTCTGCAGGTAAAGTGCTTTCCCTTCTGTGGGACACAGTCAAAATAAATACAGGTAACATCAAATCCAACTCACTCAGGTAGAACCCAAATAAACAAGGAAAAGCTTCAATCACCTGGAAGCCACTGCCTAGAATTCAGCTTGAAAGTGTGGTGATGGGTTTTGGGCTCGCATCACCTTTAACAGCAAAACTTTTGTGGCTGCAAAAGTGACACTTTGGGCTAGGTGTGGTGGCACATGCCTACTTGGGAAGCTGAGGCCCAAATAGCTGGGAAGCTGAGGATCAAGGCCAACCTGGACAATTAGCATGCCCTCTCCCCAAAAATACAAAAGGCCTGGGGATGATGCTCCATGATAGAGCAGCCGTGGTTTCAATCCCTACTACCTTTAAAAACAGAAGAAAAATAAATAGATAGATAGATAGATAGATAGATAGATAGATAGATAGATAGATAGATAGATAAATACATAATAAAACAAAACAAATGAACAAAACACCAACAACATGGTGCTTGGGGGAAGCATATGAACAGGGGCAATGAGGTACTAATGTATAATGTTTCTTACCAAAAACACTTTGCTGTCCCTTAAGAGTTTAAATTCATCAGAAAAAAAAAATCTGTCTACATTGGTCAGTATTCAGCACACACCACCCTAGGGCTGAGTATTCATCTAGTGTGGCTAAAAGGTTACAAACACTAAAAGCAAACAGTTGTTGCCTGCAGTATTAAGGCCACCATTTGAAATAAATCTTCCAGTGATGCTATTTTGAATGTTTTGAAGTGGATTTTTTTTTTTTTTTTTTGGTGCTGGGGATTGAACCCAGGGCCTTGTGCATGTGAGGCAGGCACTCTACCAACAGCTATTTCCCAGCCCTTGAAGTAGGTTTTTAAAAATAAAGATTCACATCAGTGGAAACAAGTTGAATCACACAGGTATCTCCATACACACTCATACATGCAGCAGTCATTACAATTAGACTCTCACTAGGGGAAATATTTTCATCCAAGAGGAGCCACTTGAATAAAATAGTCAAATCTAAACTGATGGAAAAGAGATCTGAACAGGAAGTAATCCCAGACTTTTTCTTATCAGACATTTAAACATTCACAACATCTTTACCTTCCACTATTTAAATAAAAGCAGTTGGCCACCACTTAATACAGCTCATACAGGTCTTGGTGTCACATTGAGTCTGATACTCTTTCTTGAGTAAAGAGCAAGATTATTGCCCCTTTTCCCCAAGCTAGCATAAAAGACTCTGCTGTATCAAAAATAAGATCCCAATGTTGAGCATATCCCAGCCACACCGACTTGGTGTATCCTGGAAGTTGGTGGATTTTGCTCTGATAACGTACTCCTAGCGTGGATATATTGAGAGTTGAAGCTTTGCCTTCTTGGCAAGAGGAAAAATGCATTTAGCTGCTTGATTTCAGACACGGTGGTTGATGTGGGCCCTCACATCACCATCACACTTTAAAAATAATTCTCTTGACTTAAGTTCATAGGACCAGCAATGCACAGACTCAGGCCCTCCAGGAATTGACAGTGCATTAGGGTTCAGACCATTTCCTGCTATTTCAACAACTTCCACATCAGCAAAATGAAGCTGGGCCATGCCCCTTTATAGAGATAGCCTC
This sequence comes from Geosciurus inauris, assembly GCA_004024805.1. Taxonomy (NCBI): domain Eukaryota; kingdom Metazoa; phylum Chordata; class Mammalia; order Rodentia; family Sciuridae; genus Geosciurus; species Geosciurus inauris. The sequence goes on along the minus strand of PVHX01001980.1, from coordinate 151,972 downwards.
ATTTTCTGCAGAAATTTATCCAAAACAAGTAAGCAAGTGCCATTCACAAGGCTCTGCAGTGCCCAAAAGAGCTTCCACACTTAGTGCACCAGGGCTTCCTCTTATTACATTTAAATACTGGTTTGCTTGCAGACCACATGTCACAATGGCTGCATGACAACTAGTAATTTGTAGCTCAAAACAAATAACACATTTATAAATAATAGTCTTGAAAAAAAAAGTTATTGTCCTGAGCCCTGCAACAAAGTTAAATTGCAAACTATAGACTACTGAAGTCACTGAAGAAATCTTAGTACTCAAATGTACTAAGCAACTATTACTCACTCCAGCAGCATCGTAGCAAACTGTGTTGAAGACAAGAAAGATTTCTTTGGGAATTTTTGGATGGCAGTACAGTTCTATTTGAATTAGTGCTACCTAGACTAAAACCTCTTTTAACAACGTGTGCACACTTTAAAAGCCAAAATCACTTAACTCATTCACAGTAATCACCTGGCACCCAGACTCTGAGCCTCCTAGAAACAAATGGCAGCTATGATGAAGGCTGGGGACTATCAGAGCTGATTTTTTTTCCTTTGCTGTCATAGTACTTTGCTTATGCATAGGGTCCCAAATGTAGCAGCTCAATTCTATTATTATCATTATTATTATTTTGGTAATAATTGAACACATGAGTGCTTAACCACTGAGCCACATCCCAAGCCCTTTGTTTTATACTTTTTAAAATTATACTTTTTTGGGGGGGTGTACCAGGGATTGAACTCAGGGGCACTCAACCGCTGAGCCACATCCCCTATTTTTTTGTATTTTATTTAGAGACAGGGTCGTGCTGAGTTTCTTATGGCCTCACTAAGTTGCTGAGGCTGACTTTGAACTCACAATCCTCCTGTCTTAGCCTCCTGAGCCACTGGGATTACAGGTGTGTGCTATCACACCCAGCTCTTCCATTAATTTAACCATCTCCATTAACTGACCTAAGGACCTAACCAACATTCATTTAACATCTACACATACAATGATACAGAAGCAGTAAAAGCAATGAAAACTCATGAAGAGTTTATATATTAGGAGTGGGTTGATCAAAATTACTTTGTCTTTGACAGTACAATACAGAATTCCTCAGATCCTAATGATATGCCACACACAAAGTGGGTGTGATGAACCGAAAATTAACTCTGACATCAATTGCACACTCAGCCGGCATATGTCCTGCCTCTTTGCTCTCATCCTTTCCAACCACCCCCAATCAAGATCTCTCTCTTTTATTTTTTCCAATTACAAATTACACCTTGCTTGACATCTGACCATAGCCATAAGCCACAGATTAGAGACTACCTGTAGGTTTTAATATACGTGGTGGTAAATCTTTCAACTGCACAAAGAGATTATATCTCTGGTCAATATTCAATCAAAGAATAGGAATGATACCAAGAGTCTCTGTCTCTGAGGCCTGCCCACCTTAGCCCCTAATTCTACTCCTCCGACCGCAAGTGACTTCATCCCTCCTTTTCTCCTATATTGAATGTAGTATTTTTAAAACCACAGTCCATTTGGCCATGATCTATGGCCTACCACGAACACCAACTCTTGTGTCCTGAGAGTGTCCATGGTAAGCAAAATAAGAGGTGAGTGAGGGACTAAACCTGCACAAGAACACTGGGGATTGGGCCAACTAGGGAACCAAAGAATCAAGGACAGAGAGATTTCCTCAGGACTAGACTGGTCAATTGCCTTTTTTATTTTATTTATTTATTTATTTTTTAGTTGTAGATGGACACAATATCTTTATTTTATTTATTTTTTGTGGTGCTGAGGATCGAACCCAGTGCCTCACATGTGATATGTAAGTGCTCTACCACTGAGCCACAATCCCAGCCCTCAATTGTTTTTTAAAATCAACCCTGGGCAGGGTTGAACTTGAATTCTACCCAGAGACCCCTGACCATGCAGTCTAGAGGAAGAGTTAAGGACACAGTTTCCAGGTCAGACTGTCTGGCTTCAGATCCTGACTCCACACTTAACAGCAATGTAAATCCCTGTGTGACTTCATCTCCTCATGCGTAGCTAGAAGAACAGAATAGCTTACTTCATAGGACTAATGGAAGAATGAAATTGAAGTTAAAGAGCTTAGCCCAGGCTGGGGCTGTGGTTCAGGGGTAGAGAGCTTGCCTAGTGTGTGTGAGGCACTGGGTTCGATCCTCAGCATCATATAAAATAAATTAATAAAATAAGGTTATTTTGGGAGGCCGAGACAGGAGAATTGTGAGTTCAAAGCCAGCCTCAGCGAGGTGCTAAGCAACTCAGTGAGACCCTGTCTCTAAATAAAACACAAAATAGGGCTGGGGATGTGGCTCAGTGGTTGAGTGCCCCTGAGTTCAATCCCTGGTACCAACAAAAAAGACTGATTTCAAATGGACCAAAAAACCTGAAAAATTACTGTGAAAAATGACAATCAAAATAACATGGTGGCGGGGAGAAGAATTATCTTTAAAAAATTCCACATGGCTTTGACTTATTAAAATATTTTACATTTAAAAAAAGAAGATTGGAATGCATCTGAAAAACTGGCAATTTTTAAAAAATCCCTACATTGCAAATTCTGACTGTAAGCATCATTAGATGTTTGTCAAGGCAAGTGAAAAAGTCTTTTTCCATGAAATCACATATGGTGGGGGTGGTCCTCCCAATTTTCTCTGTCTTATTTCAGATGGCAACCTAGAGGTCTGTGCAGCATTATTATCAGGAAGAGACTGGAATTTCCATTGGCTCAGAAACAACTCAGCTTTAGTTTTTCCTGCAGGTATAGGCTTATGAAAGTGAAGAACTTTGAGTGTGTCTTCTACTTTGAATCACTGTCTTCCTTCCTATCTCTATTAAGAGAATCTCCCCAATCCTTTAATATTTCAGCGACTGTAAGAATATAAATGTATGTTCTGTACTTTTGGTCTTGGTTCTGCTCAAATATGCCCAGGAGTCTGCCTAATTGTCCACTGACTCTGGCTTCCTCATAAACTTTCCTCACAGCACCACTGTGGGTCACCTCTTGGGGCTCTATTCCTCTTCCTGGGACAATCTACCAGTCTGGGTGCCAACTGCCACTCACCAACAGCATCTGATCTTCCTGCTCAATCTGGAAGAAAAGGCAAGCTGCCCGCTTCTGGAAGCCCTTGCAGTCAAAGGTCAGCATCTGTTTGGGCTTGAATTTCACCACAGAGGAAAGCTCTTGCTGTTGCTGCTCCCACAGCCATGGGTTCCTGCCACGGCCACCCCACTGGGGAGTAGGAGAGTAGGAGTGCCAAGTCTGGCTCAGGGCTTGTCTTAGCTGAGGCCCAGTGAGTGGAGAGGCAGCAAGGCCCTTGTTTCTTTTTGTTGTTGTTTGTTTGTTTTTAACACCTCATACTGTGGTCTTTTGAAATTCAAACTGATTGATTACATCATTGCTTCCCATATCCATCCACCAAGTTTCCTTTAAAAGAAAAGTTGGGTACCCCAAAAAACATTGTCTCACTTCTTGAGATGGTCTACATTATCTCTTGAATGTGTATTCCTTGCTTTAACCCTGAAAGTGTGCTTCTCTCACAACAGCCCACTTTCTCCCTTGAATGTATGTGTTTCCCTAAATGAAACAGACCGAAACTGGGGGATCCCTCTAAAAATGAGAGCGACTTCTCATGCTGAGAATAAAGACTGACAGGATTACAATCCTTTGACCTGGGGGACTCCAAGGAAGCTGAGAGTGGAGATTGACCCTTGATAGCTAAATCTGCCTATGTATGAGGTTAGTCAGCTTTTCACCACTATGACTAAAACCCCAACAAGAATAATTTAGGGAAGGAAAGTTCATTTGTTTGGAAGGTGTAGTCCATAGTTGGTTGACTCTATTGCTCTGAGCCCAGAGGCAAAGCATCATGGCAGAAGGGCCTGGCAGAGGAAAGCTGCTCCTTTCAATGGTAGCCAGGAGCACAGAGAACAGAAGGGGCTACAGGGAAAATGCACCCTTCCAGGGTTCACCCCTAGTGACTCATCTCCTCCAGCTACTCCCTGCCTGCCTACGGTTACCAGCCAATTTCATTCAAACTGGGATGGACTGATTAGTTTACAACTCTCATACTCTAATTATTTCACCTCTGACTATTCCTACCTCAGCACAGGAGCTTTATGGGGACACCTCCTATTCAAACAATAACATGTATATGTCCTGCCTTTTGTCTCACTTTGCAGCCCTTTCTCTTTTAAAAGCTTTGTTTTTCCTCAGAACCTCCAAAGATGGAATTTTTGAAATGAAAAGTTTCTTCTATTTTCCTTCAAAGCTGACTCTGAATAAAAGTTCTATCTTCCTCAATTTGACTTTGAATATTTGTGATTTGTGGAGCAGTGAACAGTGTAGCCTAGCCTCTTCCCCTGGACAGTATTAGTGCCATCTAATAACATGAATAAATCTCTGTCTATGTCTGACTGGGTGCTGAAATTTTTTCCCCCTCATTTAAGTCAAGGATCCACTGGTCCTGAATCTACTTTCCTGCTGCTTTTTCAGTACTGAGGACTGAATGCTGGGGCATTTTACCACTGACTACATCCCAGCCCTTTTTATTTTATTTTTTACTTTGAGGCAAGGTCTCACTAAGTTGTTTAGGGCCTCAATAAATTGCTGAGCCTGGTTCTGAACTTGCAATCCTCAGCCTCCTGAGTCATTGGGATTGCAGGTGTGGTCCACCAGACCTGAGCCCTACCTCTGTCAGGAATTCCTTGGATCCCTCTCCTGTGACAACAGAAAAAGCAAAGTTATCTTCAGAGCTCCGAAAAGCATTTATCCTAACTATTTATGGTAATAATTCAGAGATTAAAATATTATTTTTCTCTTTGCAAATCTAAGCCACAGCCTGCCTGTTCCTGACTGACTACATGCCATTGCCCCATTCATGTAACAGATATGGCTGTTAGCACTTCTTCCTTCTGTGTAGGTTTTCAAAACTAGTTCCACTCAGAGAGCTAGGCAATTTGTTTCACCCTAATGTTGTGTTCCACTAGCAAAAACACATTCCCTGTGGAAATCATACTACAGAAGATTCATGTTGATGTCTTGTGTCAGAGGCTTTATCTGCAGCAATTAACAAAAAAAGCAATAAAAGCAGGGCTGGGGTTGTAGCTCAGTGGTAGAGCGCTTTCCTAGCATGCGTGAGGCACTGGGTTCGATTCTCAGCACCACATACAAACAAATAAAATAAAGGTCTATCAACAACTTAAAAAAAAATTTTTTTAAAAAGCAATAAAAGCAATATCTTGGTTTTAAATGTAAACAAACAGCTTTTAAAAAAATATTTTTTCTAGTTGTAGATGGACATCATGCCTTTATTTGATTTGATTATTTTTTTATGTGGTTCTGAGGATCGAACCCAGTGCCTCACACATGCCAGGCAAGTGCTCTACCACTGAGCCACAACCCCAGCCCACAAATGGACAGCTTTAGACCTATCTAATAAAGTGCAATAAAGACTAGGCATCCATGACCCAGGTATAGTGGTACATGCCTATAATCCCAGCAACTCAGGAGGCTGAGGCAGGAGGATCATAAGTTCAAAGCCAGTCTCAGCAATTTTGAGAGGCCCTAAGCAACTTAGTTGAGACACTGTCTCAAAAATAAATAAGTAAATAAATAAATAAGTAAAAGGGTTAGGGATGTAGTAAAAGCATCCTTGGATTTAAGACTGGGCATTCAAATTTGGTTATTCATACAGAAGCTCTTTTTGTTTTTAGCACAAATATTTGAGCTGAATCAACTGATTACTTTGTGTCATAAATTATAATCATAAACTTTAATGTACTATATCATAATAAAACAAACTACATAACACTCTTTTACCTTTTTCTTCTCTCTTCATTGCAAAGCACCATATAGATTAAGTGGAAATTAACCTGAGGAGGAGTCCTCTGGCTCTCACACAAAACATAAACTAGCTGGGCATGGTGACCCATCTCTGTAATCCCAGTGGTTCTGGACACTCAGGCAGGAGGATCTCAAGTTCAAAGACAACCTCAGAAACTTACCAAGGTCCTAAACAACTTAGTGAGATCCTGTCTCAAAATAAAAAAAATAAAAAGGGCTGAGGGTGTGGCTCAGTGGTTAAGCATCCCTAGGTTAAATCCCCGGCACCAACAAACCAAAACCAAAAACAAACACTTCTATGTTTCCTGATTTCAAAATATATTACAAAGCTGTAGTAATTTAGATAGATGGTACAGGGATAAAAACATACATTTCAGGTTAATGCAACAGAAAAGGAAGACCAGAATAAAATAAATCCACCAATATAAGGTCGACAGATCTTTCACCAAGGGTGCCAAGAGTACACAATGGGGGAAGACAGAGTCTTTAATAAATGGTGTTGGGAAAACTGAATATTCACGTGCAAGAGAATGACATCGTACTCTTATCTTATGCCATAACCAAAAAATAACTCAAAGTGGCTTAAAGATTTAAATGAAAAACTTGAATTTATAAAATGCCTAGATAAATACAGTTGAAAATCTTTATGATGTTAGCTTTGACAATGATTTCTTAGATATGATACCAAAAAGCATAGGCAGGAGTTAAGAGTGAGCTGTGGGATATACATACATACAGTAGCTTTTTTTTTTTTTTTTTAAATATTTTTTTAGTTGTAGATGGACACAATGTTTTTATTTTACTGCTTTGTATGTGGTGCTGAGGATCGAACCCAGGGCCTCATGCATGCGAGGCAAGCGCTCTACCACTGAGCTACAATCCCAGCCCACATACAGTAGCTTTTTAACCCCTAAATACTTCAGTCTGTATTTGAGGGGATGGGAGACATTCTACAGTTTCTTGTGCTGCAGGATACTATCAGTTGCACAAATGTAGGATCGATAAGCTCTGAAAATCTTTTAGATTGATCCCTGTCTTCCAGACATCCCTCTTTTCTGGATTTAAAAGCTCTGAAGGAAGTACTAGCAGTATTGGAAGAGGGTGGAATTTGTATAACTCATAGGAGTATCCTTTAAGATTATGGGTAATACCTCTCATATAAGGTACAACTCAATCTGCCCCATTTCTACCTCAAAGAATGATGCTTAGGACAAAATATGATTTTAAAGCCTAGAGCATCTTAGTAGAAATTTTTTTAAAATATACCAACCATGTTTTTTGTGATGTTGGGGATTGAAAATGGGGCCTTATCCATGATAGGCGAGCACTGTACCACTGAGTTATATCCCCAGGCCGGGCTAGTTCTGCATGGGATAACCTGAGGAAGTCTCAGGATGTCAGTCTGTTTCAAAGTTGTGCAGGTGGTATTGAAGGCATATACCAGAAGAAACAAAAGATGCTTCAGTTGCCAGTTAAATAATATATATTTTTTAGTACTGTGGGTTAACCCCAGGGGTGCTTTATTGTTGAACAATCTCCAGTCCTTTTTATTTTGTGTTTTATGTAGAGACAGGGTCTCACTGAGTTGCTTAGTGCCTCGCTGTTGCTGAGGCTGGCTTTGATCTCTCGATTCTCCTGTCTCAGCCACCCTAAGTGCTGGGATTATAGGCTTGTGCCACTGCACCCGGCTATTACTAATATTTTCAATAGGAAGGTACTCATGTAATATGTGTGGATATAAATATTTCAATTTCCTAATAAGTGGTATATATATACATATGTATGTGTATACACACATATTTGCTTTTCTTTTTTTAGTTGTAAATGAACACAATACCTTTATTTATTTTTATGAGGTGCTAAGGATTGAAGCCAGTGCCTCATAGGTGCAAGGCAAATGCTCTACCCCACAACCCCAACCCTTTTCTTTCTTTTATTGCGTGGTGCTAGGGACTGAACCTGGAGCTTACTACAGGCAATCTATCATTGAGCTACACCACCAGCCCTGATATTCTTGTTTTAATATGTATGCTTTTTTTTTTTTTTTGGTGCTGGGGATTGAACCCAGGGCTTTATGCATGCAAGGCAAGCACTCTACCAACTGAGCTATATCCCCAGCCCATGTGTGTGTGTGTGTGTGTGTGTGTTTAAGACAGTCTTTTCAATACCTTTGTTTTCATTTTTAGTTGAAGATGAACAAAGAATCTTTATTTTACCTATTTATTATTATGCGGTGCTGAGAATCGAACCCAGGGCCTGATACATTTTAGGCAAGCGATCTACCACTGAGCCCCCCAGCCCCGCTTTAGTTTATTTTTATGTGGTGCTGAGGATAGAATCCAGTGCATCATGCATGCTAGGCGAGTACTCTACCACGAAGCCACAACTCCAGCCCCTGTATGCTTTCTACCTTAACTGAAGTTATACATTTTTTAAAATATTTATTTTTTAGTTGTAGGTGGACAGAATATATTTTATTTCTATGTGGTGCTGAGGATCAAACGCAGTGCCTCACACGTGCTAGGCGAGCACGCTACCACTGTGCCATAACTCCAGCCCTGAAGTTACACATTTTTGTATTTATTAAATATCTCCCTTCGTGAAATATTGACTCATTTTCTTATTGTTTATACTTTTTACATATGAACCCTCTTTGACATATATAGTAGTAGTATTTCTCCTCTTTCTTGTTTATTTTTTGTTGTTGTTTACTTTTTGTTTGCAGTGCTGGGAATAAAACCCAAGAGCCTCAGGCATGCATGCTTGCCTAGTACTCTACCACTGAGTTAAAACTCCAGCCCTCTTGGTTTACTTTTTTTAAATATTTTATTTTTTAGTTGTAGGTGGACAGAATATCTTTATTTTATGTGGTGCTGAGGATGGAACGCAGTGCCTCCCGCGTGCTAGGGGAGCACGCTACCACTTATGTCATAACCCCAGCCCTTGGTTTACCTTTTAACAGCTTTTTTTTTTTTCACACTAACACGAGTTTTAAAAGTTTTAGGTAAATAGCTACAATGATCTATCTTTTACTTTGTAACTTATTTCTCAACTTTTACACTTGAGAAAGTCCTCTATTTTGAGGTTGGATATTCGACTATATATTTTTTACCTTGTTTTGTGTATCTGTTTAACATTTTGCCCTTGAATTCCATTGTAATTTATTTTGGTGTACATTTTTTTTAAGGTTGACTTTTTAATCATAACTTTATTTTTATCTATTAATTTGTATGTGGTGCTGAGGATCGGACCCAGTGCCTCACCCTCGGTAGGCAAGGGCTCTACAGCTAAGCCACAACCCCAGCCCCTTGGTGTACATTTTTTTTTTTTTAAATATTTTTTTAGTTGTAGATGGACACAATGTCTTTATTTTGCTTTGTACGTGGTGCTGAGGATCGAACCCAGGGCCTCACGCATGCAAGGCAAGCGCTCTACTGCTGAGCTACAATCCCAGCTCCCTTGGTGTACATTTTGATAAGATTTAAAGTTGGGGCACAGTGGCACATGCCTGTAATCCCAACTACTGGGAGGCTGAGGCAGGAGGATATCTTGAGACCAGGAGTTCTAGACCAACCTAGGCAACAAAATGAGGCCTCAAAAATACAAAAACCAATAGAATAAAAATAAACAAAGAGGGGCTGGGGTTGTGGCTCAGTGGCAGATCATTTGCCTAGCATGTGTGAAGCACTGGGTTCCAATTCTCGGTGCCACATTTCAATAAATAAAATAAAGGCCCATTGACAACTAAACAATATTTAAAAAAAAAATAAGGGCAAAACTAACTTTTCCCCCTAAGTGGTTAATTTAAAAATCAACATTTCTTTCTAAGTTGATATGAAATACCCTTTATCAAATTATAAATTATTCATTGGTTCTGATTTGAGGCTTTTAAGCCAACATTCCATGGAATTCCTGGGAAGAATGAGTAGTCATCCAGAAAAAGACCGACCCTGGCACCTTACTGCCCAGATACTAGCGTGTCTTTTTAAAAGACAATGGTTTTGAGCTGGCGCAGTGGAGCACGCCGGTAATCCCAGCGGTTTGGGAGGCGGAGGCAGAAGGATCATGAATACAAAGTCAGCCTCAGTAATTCAGCGTGACCCTGTCTCTAAATAAAATATAAAAAGGGCTGAGGATGTGGCTCAGGGGTTAGGCGCACCTGGGTGCAATTCCGGTACCAAAAAAGAAAGAAAAAAAAAAAGAATTTTTTCAGTTTTCAGTACAAAAATGCTCCTTGATATACGGTGGGAGACGTTACCCCACCGCAAGCCCAAAACATCGTAAACGGAACCGTCTGCACTTAACTTCAGGTTCTGACGACTAAACTTTCAAACCGTTTTAGGAGCACTGGTAATAGGATGTGTAATCGTCATTCATTCCAAGGTACAGCTCCGGGGATAGCCTAAAGAACACCTCCACTCCCTGAAGTCGCCACGCAGTCATTTCCCTCTTGTCCTCGTTAATTTAAGAGGCCACCGGGGGAGCACCGGGCGTGTGCGGCAGTGGCAGGACAGGAATGAGACTGCCTTTGTGAACAAACGTGCACACACCATCTCAGTTTATTGTGCCTGCCCGAGGTGGACTCTCTGGAGGGCTCCCATAACCATTCTTAGTAAAGTCCTGTTTCCTTTTCCTGCAACATCCCAAGCGTGCAACGATAGGTACTGGGAGGTGGCCGCAGACCCAGAAGCAGCATTAGGAAAGTTGGAGGTAGGCTCAGCGGGAGGACGGAAGAGCCAAGCTGCCGCGGAAAACAGAGATCCGCACTGCGCTCCCAACTCGCTTTACGGCTTGCGACCGGTTGCTTTGCGGCTCTTCTGTCTTTCCGACTTGATGGTTCCTCCTGTCTTCTTTGCCAAACCCTACAAGGGCCCCTCTTGAGTTTGAACCTTCTTCCCAGGGTCCTTTGCAACTCTTTCCCAGTCTCCTTTGCCGGCCTGTCCAACCTCCCTTCTACTTGCTTATAGCCTACACCAAGCTCCCCCCGTGCACCGCGCGCTGCCGGAGGCGCGTAAGTGGGGAGGGGGGAGGGGGGAGGTGGGGAGGGGG
>PVHX01001980.1:129141-140939 GCA_004024805.1 Geosciurus inauris | reverse complement strand
TGGTTAGGAGGACCGGGACTCACGTATCGCACGCGCCGGGACCGCCGGGGTACCCGGAAGACTGCCTGTAGATCTTGTGGGGTTCCCTGCGCAGCTCCAGACACTATAAATGCTGTTTGTTGACAAGAGTGCCCACAGCCGAACGGAACTGGAAGGAGTAGGAGGAAGTTGGGAAAGAATGGTGGATTTAAAAGGAATTTTTGACATTTTAGTTTAGTGGTGTATTTAGCCTTTCTAGATCTTAAAATTGAGGCACGATAAATATACATGCCCGCTTAAAGTGTATACAATTCTGTGGTTTTTGGTATATGCACAAGGTTGTGCAACCATTACCGTTATTTTATTACAGAACATTCTCGCTACCCAAAAAGAAACCGGGAAGCCCATTAGCAGACGTACCTGAGATCACAGGCATGCATCACTGTCTAGCTTGATTTCGTATCACACTTCTACAATTCTGGTCTATGAAATTACCAGCTCTTGATATGTACAAGTGAAATCATAGAAGACTTGTCTTTTTGTGTATGGTTTATTTCATGTAGCATATTTTCAGCGCTATTAGGTCATATTTTGCATGTATCAGGACTTCATTCTTTTTTATGAACTAATAATCAATTGTATGGATATACCACATTTTGTTCCTCCCTTAGTTGATGGATGCTGATGGCTTCATAGACCTTTTAAGATCTTTTATTCCCCCACAGACTTTGTGCAGTCTGAGGCACAAACATTTTAAAATTAAGTTCTCTGAAACCAAAATTTGACTCTGGTTTTGGGTCAGGCATTTCAGTGGCCACAGGTTTGTATCTTAGAGCAGTTTGTCTTTTAAAAGTCTTATATTCTCAGTTCAACATCTGTGAGACCATGTGATAACAAGCGGAGATGTGTTTGTGTGCATGTCTTCTGAGAGTGGCAGAAACTGTCAGAAACTGTTGTTGCGTAATGTATGCTGAGACCTGTTATCCCAGGTATGTTATCCATCCGTCATCTCTGACTACACCCAGTTTATATATGCAATGTAAGCTTCACGGGGCTTTCACATCCAGAATAAACTGGGTGTAGTTAAGAGATGAGCATGTGAAAAGCTTAATTCAGCTAGCAGTGGGAGAGATTTTACCAAAAAATAACTGTTCAATATCTATTATTTATGGATTCTGATGGATTTACCTACCTCCTGATCTTTATTTGTAATCCCCCAAATCAGTACTCGGTGCTTTCCTGAAGTGTGCAGAGTTGTTAAAAATTTGAGTTGCCCAATGCATATATTCCCAGCTGAGTTCAAACAATATGAAGCTTTCATAAGTGTCTCTGGTGCTATACTTAGTAACTTGTTTGTTGGATTTTTGTGCTTTTTTTCTTCTTTTGGATAAGGTGGTGTTCCATCACTGGGCTACATCCTCAGCCCCCACCATTTTTTTTTTTTTAATTTTTTTAGTTGTTGATGGACCTTTATTTTATTCATTTATTTATATGTGGTGCTGAGAATCAAACCCAGGGCCTCACACATGCTATGCCACTGAGCTACAATCCCAGCCCCCACCTTGTTTTTGAGACAGGATCTCTTTATTGTGGAATCTGGCCTGGAACTTGTGATCCACGTATTTCGGCCTCCCAGATCACAAGCATACATCAGTGCCTGGCTTGGTTTCACTTTTTTTTTTTTTTTTTTGGTACCAGGGATTGAACCCAGGGGCACTTTACCACTGAGCCATATCCCCAGCCCTTTTTCGTATTTCATTTAGAGACAGTCCTTGCTAAGTTGCTGAGGCTGGCTTTGAACTCACAATCCTTCTGCCTCAGTCTCCTGAGCTGCTGAGATTACAGGCATGTGTCACCATACCCAGCTTGGTTTCACATTTTTAAAATTGTTTCCAAGCATAGTGCTGAATTACTGCCTAGCATTCCTAAATGCAGGAAGGCTGTGATGTGCTTTACAGAGAAAAGATCAGCTTCTTTCAGACAAGTTTATCAGGCATGGGTTGTAATGATGTAGTGTGGTATATCCTTTGAAGTATTTCTAAAATGCTATGGAAACATAGGATTAATTCTGTTTGGAGTGTGCGGAGATAAGGCTACAAGCAAGAAATGACCTTTGAGAACCTTTGAGATTTCTTTCTTTTAACTTAAAATATTTTATGTTCTGTTGCTAATTTTTAGGTATCACAAATATTACAGCAGTGTGAAAATAAATTAAAATACAAGACATAAACTCATTATCCCATTCTTCTTATCAAGGTGTTCTTAATCTTCACAACAGAATCCCATTAATCTGAGTCTCAACAGTTCTACCTCCTGTAATACAGATCCAAAGTCTGTCTTCTACATTTCATGTAGAAATGTTGTAATTAAGCCTTTATCATTTCCTCTCTGGGTTGTTATAACAACTAACTGATCTCTCCCTTGGTTATTCACTGTTAACAAAGGGCTTTCTAAGTTTTAAGTATGATCTTGTATTCTTACCTTAGAATTTTCCATTGCTCTCTCATGGCTGACAAAATAAAGTTTCAAGTTTTTTATTACCCTTCATGATCATGCCTTTCCTGTATCTTTAATAAAGATGAGAAGATGTAATATAAAAGAGGAAAATTTCTTTTTCTAACATGCCTGGTTCCCTTTTACTGTTTTCTTCCTCTTTCCACAATTAATTAGATATGCTTTTAGGTTATAAGGAAATGGGCAAGAATAAAAACATCTTTTGCCAGTATTGTTTACCACTTTTTTTGGGGGGGTGGGGGTGCTGGGGAATAGAACCTGTACATGCTAGGCCCTGTACATGCTAATTGTTTACCTAGATTTTTAAAAAAATTTTTTTTATTTTTAAAATTTCTCTTGGGAACATATCTGTTAAAATTTTGGGTATCATATGCAGTGTATGATACCCAGTTCCAGTTGGTTCACATCCTTGCCAACTTTTCATGTTGGTAGTCTTTTTTTATTTTTAGTCATTTTGATGGGTGTAGAGTGGGATGTCATTTAATGGTTTTAATTTTAGTCCTTGATTATTAATGATTTCCAGCACTTTTTTCTTATTATTGACATTTATATATCTTCCTTTGTGAAGTGCCTACTTAAATCTTTTGCTCACTTTGAAATTGGTTGTCTTTTTTAAAAATATTATTTTAGTTATACATGGACACAGTGTCTTTACTTTGCTTACTTATTTTTATGTGGTGCTGAGGATTGAACCCAGTGCCTCACATGTGTGAGGCAAGCGCTCTGCCACTCAGGTACAACCTCAGCCCGCCTTTTTTTTTTAAACTGAGTCATTGGTATTCTTTATACATTTTTCTTATCCTGATATCAGTCCTTTGTTGGTAGTTAGCTATCCATTTTCTTAGAAAAATAGAAGTTTTACATTTTGATATAGTCAATTTATTATTTTCTTTCTTTTTTCTTTTGAGTGCTGTGGATGAACCCAGGGCCTCATGTATGCCATGTAAGCACTTTACCACCAAGCTATCCTGCAACTCACTTTTCTTTTATAGTTATTGCTTTTTGTTTTCTAAGAAATTGTGGCTGTTTTCAGTTTGAGAATATATTTTTACATTTTCTTATAAAATTATAATTTTAGTTTTTATGTTCAGTGATATGAACCATCAATAAGTTTTGTGAATATTCTGAGGTATAACTCAACGTTTAAATTTTTCTATATAGATGTTTAGTTATTCTAGCAGCATTTATCAAAAATGCTATTATATTGCATTTTTGAAATTAAGGTGACAGTTTAAATGGTGGTTGATTTCTGGGCTGTCTTTTGTTCTAGTACCATCTGAAATCTGTACCCCACTGCCCTGTTGACATGTCATTCATGTCTTTTTTTTTTTTTTTTTTTTGCAGTGCTGGGGATTGAACTTTGGTCCTTGCACAGGCTAGGCAAGCCCTCTACCACTGAGCTATATCCTTAGCATATTTAATTATTTCTTCATGATTAGAGTTGTGATTAGATTGGTAGAGCAATGAATTAGATTGATGTCCAAGTGATATGACCTCAGTGCATCCAGCAGGAAGCACATGATATGACTATTATTAGTCACATTAAGTTTGAATACTTAATTGAGGTGGTATCCATCAGATCTCTCCATTGTAAAAGTGTCTTTTACCCTCCTCCTCCTTTACGTGCAAGTGCAAGTAGTTTATTTGGAGATGATACCAGCACACTCTGGTCGAGGAGAGGGGAAGTAAGATAGGAACGGAAAGGCAAGTCAGCGAAGGGTAAGGTGTCAAGCCAGTTTCAACCAAACCCAATTCCACTGGGAAACTCGAGCCAACATCGAAGTCATGGCTCAATGTCATCCCATAGAAAGGATAAGAAATTTAGGGTATTTAAACACCAGCACCTGTCAGTCATAGTGTGAGGGCTGCTTCCAAAGGGCATCGACTATGAAGCACTTCTAAGTTGCCATGAACAGAGGCAAATATAGGCTGTGGATGCAAAGGAAAACTCAGGTAGAGAGAGGCAGATATTGGCATTTAGAAGTCAGGCTGGAGTGGTAAGAGCTGAAGGGACAGTTTGAGTGTCTATAGTGTCTGCTGTGCTAACCTAGAACCTCGAGCTTGAGGCAAAAATTTATGTGCTGTTATTTTGTCAGGAAGCAGAGGTGGTGGGAAAGGAGAGTGAAGAAGGAAGCAAGTTTAAGTCAATTCAAGGGTGTATTTCCAAGTTGGCCTCCCCTTGGTAACAAGTAAAATTGATTGCTTGACCTCCTAAAGCTGTCTCCCAGGAGGATGTATAAAGTTCTGCATCCAGGACAATACAACCAAAGAATTTACCCCTCAGCTTCTGTATGTCATTGGAGAAAGATCTGCCTCATGGTACATTAACTCCCTGGAGCATCCAAATTGTGTGTAGGTAGGCATCAGGTGGGGTCTCATGGGCGCTCTCAAAGGCAAGAGGAAAGCCAAAGGTGGGAAGTGAGAGGCATCCAGCATGCAGGAAGTGAGAGATTGCAGGATTGTGCCTGTGTCCTGGTGGTTATTCCCACATGTATTTTGTCAGTCCATGACACCTGGGGTGAAGAACATGGCAACAGCCTCAGAATTGGCAAGGCCAAGATTTGAGCTGTTGCATAAAAAATGTCTGATGTATTTAGATTCCATTTTTATTTAACAAATATATGCCCACATACATATACAATACCCAATCACATGTAAAAGAAGACATCAGCTACCACTTGATGGTGGGATCCCTTAGAATTTGACTTTCTTCCATAGGCTGATAAATGTTTAAAGCTTTTTACAGTAACGATATTTTAATTTTATAATGAGAAAATGGCTGTGGACAATTTTAGAAAGGAAGGCAAAACAAAATTTTTTTCAAAGTAAAAAATTAGCAAAAAGGCTGGGCGTGGTGGTGCACGCCTATAATCCCAGTGGCTGGGAGGCTGAGATAGGAGGATCATGAGTTCAAAGGCAGCCTCAACAACGGCAAGGTGCTAAGCAACTCAGGGGGACCCTATCTCTAAATAAAATACAAAATAGGGCTAGGAATGTGGCTCAGTGGTCGAGTGCCCCTGAGTTCAATCCCTGGCATCCCCCACCCACCCAAAAAAGAAAAAAATTAGAAAAAAAAAGATACCATGTTTACTTTACTGATACGGATAAGATTACGCTTTTCTTTAACAAAAGGATGATCTTTTATTTTTGGGGGGTACTGGGGATTGAATTTAGGGGCACTCGACCACTGAGCCACATCCCCAGCCCTATTTTGTATTTTATTTAGAGACAAGGTCTCACTGAGTTGCTTAGCGCCTCACTTGCTGAGGCTGGCTTTGAACTTTGTGATCCTCCTGTCTCAGCCTCCCAAGCCACTAGGATTATAGGTGTGCACCACTGTGCCCAGCAGAATGAATCTTTTAAAATATTGTTTAGAAAAGTAGAAGCAACTGTCTTTTCAAATGTGAGAAATGTAACTCTTGCCTTATAATAAAATTAGTTTCTAAACAATTTAAAAATGTACTTTTTGTATCCTGCATTGTGTATTTTTTTCTTGATTTATGCATTCATTCATTTACTTGGACAACAGCTGTTAACAAACACTTCTTGACCCCTTGCTTTGAGCCAGGATCTGTGTTAGTCACTGGTTAAAAAAAAGAATAAGATTCCCTATCTTCTTGGGACTCATTTTGAAGTGAGGGACAATGGATTGTGAGACAGTACTTACCAGATATTCATATGCTTTTCTTACATTTCCCAGCCTTCATTGCAGTTAAGTTGGGGTTTTGTATGTGACAAGTTTTCTTCAAAGTACTGTGACCAGAAGAGATCCATGCCACTTCTGGACTGTGGCAGCTGTGATCTCTTGTGACTCTTCCCACTCTCTCTACCCCTACACAATGATCTTAGAGGCTACATACGCTAGATGACACAGCTATGAGATGGGCAAGGTTACCATGCTGCATCAGACCTGGCCTGACCGAGATAAATTTCATTGTGTGAAGCTGTCCTTCCTCCTCCTCCTCTATTGTAGTAAAATATGCATAACATAAAATTTACCATTTTAAACATTTTTAAGTACACAATTCAGTGGCATTAAGTACATACACCAAGTATGTCCCTTTGTTTTTAACAGATAACTTCATGGGTGCTCATTTGAGACTTCGTGCTTATCTTGTTGTCCAATAGCTATTTAGTATCCATAGATAAGTACTCCTGTAAGCTATTATCTATCATTTTAGTGTAATAAACTTAGGAGGGTCTTATTAATATTTCCTTTTACAGATGAAATTGGGGCAAAATAGAGGTTAAATTATTCCCCAATTTAAGTAGCTCACGTGATGGAACTGGCTATTTAACATATCTGACTCTAGACTTTGAAACATGCTTTATAGCAGTGGTTGGCACCATGTGGCCCATGGGCAAATCTGACTTTTGTTTTTGTAAATAAAGTTTTATTGGGATACTACCATTTCCATTCATTTATGTACTGTCTATGGCTGCTTTCACACTTAAAATGACAGAGTTGAGTACTTGTGACAGACTATATGTCCTAAAAATCTAAAATATTTACTGTGAGGCCCATTATAGAAAAAGTTTTGTTGACTTCTGCTTTATAGAATAGATATTTGAAATTTTTTTGGTGGGGATACTGGGGATTGAACTCAGGGGCACTCGACCACTGGGCCACATCCCCAGCCCCTTTGTGTGTTTTATTTAGAGACAGGGTCTCACTGAGTTGCTTAGTGCCTCACTTTGCTGAGGCTGGCTTTGAACTCGCAATCTTCCTGCCTCAGCCTCCTAAGCCACTGGGATTATAGGCATGCACCACCATGCCCAGCTATTTAAAGTTTTTATTAAAATAATACATGCACATATGCGAACACTGAAATAGTACTAGATGTTTTATTTTGTGGAGACCACGGCTATACTATTCCCCATCCCAGTCCCATGCCTCTGAGACAATCTTGCATTCATTATATTGACATTTTTAAATAATATTCTTTTAAAAAAATTTTTTTTAGTTGTAGATGGACACAATATCTTTCTTTATTTTTATGTGGTGCTGAGGATCGAACCCAGTGCCTCACGCATGCGAGGCAAGCGCTCTACCACTGAGCCACAATCCCAGCCCTTAAGTAATATTCTTATTCCCCTATTTTTTTTTAGTATTTAAAAATTTTAATTTACACATAACTATAGATATTTATGAGATACACTGTGATATTCAATGCATGTATACAAAGTGTAATGACCATATCATAATAGTGTATCCATTACCCCAGACCTCCATTCCTTCTTGTTTTAAAAATTGTAGACACTAATTATTGACTAACCTAGTTAATTATCATAGTTTTTAGGCCATTATCCTAGTTTTTAGTGACTAAATTATAAATTATCATTATCAGCTAAAATATGTTTTATGATTATTTAAATAATCGTGTGTATTTTCATCATAATGTATGCAAGGAAAATCAACATGCAGTTATCAGTAGCTAACATTTATTTAGTACTTACTAAGTGCCAGGCACTATTCTTTTTTTTTTTTTTTTTTTGTGGTACTGGGGATTGAACTCAGGACTCGACCACTGAGCCACATCCCCAGCCCTATTTTTTGTGTTTTATGTAGAGACAGGGTCTCACTGAGTTGCTTAGCGCCTCGCCATTGCTGAGGCTGGCTTTGAACTTGCGATTCTCCTGTCTCAGCCTCCCTAAGTGCTGGGATTACAGGCTTGAGCCACCGCGCCCGGCTCAGGCACTATTCTAATGCACTATTCTAATGCACTTTCATGCAGTGTCACATTTACTCTTTTTATTTTTTTTAGGTGTTGATAGAACTTTATTTTTATTTATTTATATGTGGTGCTGAGAATCAAACCCAGTGCCTCACACATGCTAGGCAAGCGCTGTACCACTGAGCCACAACCCCAGCCCCTCACATTTACTCTTTTTTTTTTTTTTTTTTAGTTGTAGATGGACACAATATCTTTATTTTACTTATTTTTATGTGGTGCTGAGGATTGAACCCAGTACCTCATGCATGCGAGGCAAGCGCTCTACAACTGAGCCACAATCTCAGCCCCTCACATTTACTCTTTACAATAGCTGTAGGACATGTAGATACTACTATTATCTCCATTTTGTAGATGAGGAAATGTCATTTAGAGAGATGTGTGTCTTTCCCTTGGTCAAGTGCCTTGGTGTGAGGGAGCCAGGTTTCCACACTAGAACCTGAACTCTTAAACATTACATGTAATGCCAGGTGTTGTAATGTACTATTGACAATCATGGATTAGTAGTTCTATTAGCAAATCATCTGAAGATTTAAAATATGTAAATTTGCTGAGGCTCAACTTTGAAACAATTTCATTTGAGACAGGTATAGGGCAGTTAAATAGTGGGTCAATCAGTTGTGGATGATTTTTCTGAGGGTAATTCTTTTTTCTAACGGACTTTATTAAATTTGCCTTGTCTCAGTCTAGTGAATTGGCTCTTAAACTTGAGCCTGCAGCAGAATCGCCTGGAAGTCTTCTTGAAGCCCAAGTTACCGTTTTCAGTAATTCCTGAAGCACAGCATTTCTGAGCATGTCTGGGGTGGTCTCTGAGAATTTGCATTTTCCCAAGTGTTGCAAGTGCTGCTGGTCCAGGGTCCAAACTAGCTTTTTGCTATTTCTGTTCTTTCTGAATGTTGGGGATCTTATATATTGCCTCCCCTTGATCTTTGTTTCCTTTCTCTTTCTTTTTGAGATGGGGTCTTGCAGTGTTGCCCAGGCTGGTCTTGAACTTCTGGGCTCAAGCAATCCTGCCTTAGCCTCCTGACTGGCCGGGACTATAGGCTTGTACCTTTTCCTTTCAATTAGTCTTTTCCTCCAGCTAGTGTGTAAGCTCCTGGAAAGCAACATTTCAGTTATTGTGGCTCAAATTTCTTTTTTCACCCCATAGAGATCAGGGTCATGTTGCCCACACAGTAGATAATTCTAAGGTTGTTTTTTTTTTTTAAACATTAAAAGAGCCATCCTCCCCCAGCTTTATTGATATATGATTGACAAATAAAAATGATAAGGTATACAAAATGATGGTGTTTTTTTGTTTTTTTTTTTTGAGATGGGGTCCCCTTGTGTTGCCCTGGGCTCAAGTGATTCACCTACCTCAACCTCCTGAGTAGCTGAAACTTGAGGTGTGCACCTCACACTCAGCTACAATGTGATGATCTGATATATATCGTGAAGTAATTTCAAATAATCAAAGTGGTTACCATATCCATCACCTAATATTATTACCCTTTTAGGCAGTAGTAAGTTGATTATTTGCTTTCCCTTAGAAAGCATTTGTGTAAGTTTCTTTTTTTTCAGTGCCAAGGATTAAACTGAGGGGTGCTTAACCACTGAGTCACATCCCCAGCTCTTTTTATGTTTTATTTTGAGATAAGATCTCACTGAGTTGCTTAGGGCCTTATTAAATTTCATTTCTTTTTTTTTTTTTTTTTGATATCAGGGATTTAACTCAGGGGTACTCACCACTGAGCCACATTCCCAGCCCTATTTTGTGTTTTATGTAGAGACAGGGTCTCACTGAGTTGCTTAGTACCTCACCATTGCTGAGGCTGGCTTTGAACTCGTGATTCTCCTGACTCAGCCTCCCAAAGTGCTGGGATTACAGGCATGCACCACTGTGCCTGGCTCCTTGTTAAATTTCTGAGGCTGGCTTTGAACTCATGATCCTCCTGCCTCAGCCTTAGTGAAGGCTGATTTTTTCAATTGTAAATGTGATATATTCCTGTTGTAAAGAACACCTTTAATAGCATTACCAGAGGAGCAAACATGTTAACAAAAAGGTAGAAGCAGACTCTAAAGGACTTCAGTGGCTTGGCAAGACCATAGCTAACCACTGAGGAATCTTTTCTTTTATTGGAACAGTATTAGAAGCACATAAATAAAGCAACTCAGAGACGTGGGAGTTTTATCTGATTTTTAGTAGAGGTTCTTGCCTTTTATCTTTAACATTCTTTGAGATCTATTTTTTTTAACCTTTTATTTATATAGAAGCTAACCAGAATCAACATGTCTGGGACTGAGGAGACAAACCATGGAGTGCATGACAGCCATCTTCCTGCTGGTGGCAACTCTGTATTGTGCTTTGGACAGGTAACTGTGGTTTTTTTTATCTGTGGAAAGATTGAGGTTAAGTGAGAAGAGTTATAATGAAACACTATGTAGAGCATCATCATGCTTGTGTAAGCTGTTACTGTAATTGGCCCCCCTACCCTTTTTGTGTTGGGGATTGAACCCAGGGCCTTGCCTATGCTGGGCAAGTGTTCTACCACTGAGCAACATACCTGGTTTCTCCTTTAGAAGGGCTACGTATGGGACTTTGCTTAACTCTAAGTACATTTTGGCATTTTCCTATCAAAAGACAAAAGATACACTTTAGACGTATATTCATTCATATAAGAGATTTTGTCATAATTCATATGACATAGAATTTCAAATGAAGCAAAGATTGTATGTGGAAGGTCTTTCAACTTTCCCACTACTCCTGTCTTTTGTCACTATGTTTACTTTCTTGGAGACTTCCAAAGTTACTTGGATCACAGTCTTTGTAGAGATATTCTTTTTTTATGGTACCAGGGATTGAACTCAGGGGTACTCGACCACTGAGCCACATCCCCAGCCCTATTTTGTGTTTTATGTAGAGACAGGGTCTCACTGAGTTGCTTAGTGCCTCTCCTTTGCTGAGGCTGGCTTTGAACTAGCGATTCTCATGTCTCAGCTTCCCAAGGGCTGGGATTACAGGCATCCACTATTGTGCCTGGCTTAGAGATATTCTTTTTTAAAAATTTATTATTTCTTATTTTTTTAGTTGTTGATGGACCTTTATTTTATTCTATTATTTATATGTGGTGCTGAGAATCAAACCCAGTGCCTCACACATGTGAGGCAAGCGCTCTACCACCGAGCCACAACCTCAGCCCTGTAGAGATACTCTATGCCTGGGAGAGTTTCTTTCTTTGTCCACCCAAACTATCTTTTTACTAGAGTTATTTGGTGAATATTTATTTCATTTAAATAGGGCAAAGGGGCTGGGAATGTGGTTCAGTGGTAGAGTGCTTGCCTTGCATGCATGAAGCCCTGGGTGTGATCCCCAGCACCACAAAAGAAAAAGAAAAAGAAGCCGGGCGCGGTGGCTCAAGCCTGTAATCCCAGCACTTAGGGAGGCTGAGACAGGAGAATCGCGAGTTCAAAGCCAGCCTCAGCAATGGCAAGGCGCTAAGCAACTCAGTGAGACCCTGTCTCTACATAAAACACAAAATAGGGCTGGGGATGTGGCTCAGTGGTCAAGTACCCCTGAGTTCAATCCCCAGTACC